>JAJIZL010057580.1:0-14755 GCA_023969395.1 Amblyomma maculatum
AAGGCCGGTCTGGACGAGTCTTCAGCTGGAGTGAAGATTGCTGGAAAACGTATCAACAACCTTAGATATGCGGATGATACCACTTTAATGGCAGAAAGTGAAGTGGAACTCAAGAGACTTCTGATGCGCGTACAAGAAGAGAGTGAGAAGTTTGGGCTTAAACTGAACATTAAAAAGACGAAGATCATGGCGTCTTGCCCTATCAAGTCCTGGAGCATCAATGGACAAGAAGTGGAAGCTGTGACAGATTTTCTGTTCTTGGGCGCCAAGATTACCTCGGAAGGAGACTGCAGCCATGAAATTAGGAGACGCCTGCTTCTGGGAAAGAGAGCAATGGTTAGCCTTGACCGCCTAGTAAAGAGCAGAGACATTAGTCTGCCAACCAAGATCCGTATAACCCGTGCTATGGTCTTTCCAGTTGTGATGTATGGATGCGAGAGTTGGACTGTGAAAAAGGCTGACCGCCGAAGAATTGACGCGTTTGAATTGTGGTGCTGGCGAAGACTCTTAAGAGTTCCTTGGACTGCCAGAAGATCAAATCAGTCGATATTGTCGACCATAAACCCTGACTGCTCATTGGAGGGTCAAATTCTAAAGTTAAAGCTCAGCTACTTTGGTCATCTGATGAGAAGAGAGGAGTCGCTGGAGAAAGATTTGATGTTGGGAAAGGTTGAGGGTCGCCGGAGAAGGGGTAGGCAGCGAACGCGATGGTTAGATGGCATTCTCGAGGCATTGCAGATGAAGCTATGTGATGTTAAGAAGATAGTGAGAGACCGGAAAGCGTGGCGTGACATGGTCCATAGGGTCACGAAGAGTCGGACACGACTGAACGCCTGAACTGAAAGGGGCGGGCATTTGTGCCCACCTCGGTTGGCCTGAGCTGCCCCTCAGCTGTCACACCTGTTATACCCAAAATGTATCCTATACGATCTAATTATTTCATACGATTTTTCTAATATTATTTGTACCATTCTTTCTAGAATTTTGTATGTTCCAAGCTTTTAATTATTTCTGGTTTACGTAGTTGTAAATTAGGGCCTAAAATTTTTATTAACTGTTCTCTTTCTTTCTTCGTATCCCGACATTTTTCAACATAATGATCGAAATTACATATATTTTTTCCACATGAACATTTACGAGAAGCTGAAATGCTGAATCTGTGCAGATAAAAAGGAAATCTTCCATGAGATGATATTGCCTGTGAAGTGTAGTGATTTGTGGGAAAATGATACGGTAAGTTCTTTACACTTCTGATCCATTCAAATGCACTACTTTCTTTACCTTCTTTGTTCCAAATCTCATTCCATTCATCATAGATTCTCTTTTGCAACTGTTTCTTAACAAATATTTTTGAAATTGGTATATTTGTTAGCTGTCCTTTCTCTAATGCTTCTTTGGTTAATGCATCCGTCATTTCGTTCCCTTTAATTCCACTATGTCCTTTTATGTATGTTAAAATGATATTGTTTTTCTTCCTTTTACTTAATTATTTTTTAATTTCTTGTATTGCTGGATTCTGATTATTTGGATTTTTAATCGCTTGAAGTGCCGATAGACTATCTGTCAGTATTTGAATTTTGTTACTTTCATTGCAGCTGACGTATTCTATTGCCTTTTTAATTGCAACTACCTCTGCATCGAAATTGTTTGCATATTGTGGAAGTTTATAGTGTTTGTGAAATAGCTCTTATTCCCTACTATTGAACACTACAAATGCTGCACCCGTATTTTCCTTAATCTGCAAGCCATCAGTATATATCTTTATATCTGCTGTTATATTAGCTTCTTCTGTACAGTTATATGCTAAATTTCTCTGCTGGATGGTAGCTCCACATGTCATACTTGTTCATTATTTCTTTACAAGAAAATTGTTTTCCTTTGAAATAAAATGTTTTGTACCCTTCCATTATTTCAAAAACTTCTTTCTCTGCCTTTATCTTTAAATGAACAGGTGGAATATTTGCTATCACATTTAATGTTACATTTGAGGTGGTTCGATAGGCTTTAGTTATTAATATTGCCAGGGGCACTCGGAGTGAAAAACGACGTTGAAGTGAATCGGCTATTGCATCACCATCGTTAAGGGCATTGCATTTGACATTAACGAAGGTGCTGGTTTGGGGTGGCAGGGTGACACTGTCCTCATAAACTCGAAGCACATTGAGTGGTCGCTTTGCACCGCTGAGGGCCACTGCTTTCTCAGTAGAAAACGAGACCTTAAAATTCCGGAGGTCAATAATTGCACCATATTCACGAAGGAAATCTACGCCCAAAATCAGGTCACGCGAACAGCTTTTCAGAACAAGGCAGCTTACCACAAATGTTGATTCTTGAATTTGAACTCTGGCCGTGCACATGCCCAGAGGTGTAATCAGATGACCACCCGCGGTGCGAACGTTTGTGCCAGCCCACGGAGTCAAACACTTCTTGAGAACTGCGGCAAACTGGCTGCTCAAAATAGAATAATCAGCGCCAGTATCCAACAGAGCTCGGACATGGCGACCATCCAGTACTACGGGTATGTCCAACGAAATCTGCTCGCGAATGTCAGGCTTCTGAGTCTTTGAGTGCTCTGCGTCGGTGTACGCGGTCTGCTTCACCTGCAATTCGTCGTCGTTGCAGGTGCGTTGTTGCAGCGTCCGTTCCACCGGCAGTTCGTCGTCGTTGCGGGTGCGTTGTTGCGTCATATGTCCCACCGGCAATTCGTCGTCGTTGCGGGTGCGTGGTCATGGCGTCGAGGTGGCGTTATGATCGGTAACCGCGGACTTTTCCAATGTCGATGCGTAGTCTTTCCATGTCCGCATCAACGGGGGGTCTCCCGCGCCGCGATGTCCAGCGAGCCTACCCCCGAAGGTCGCTGGTTTCAGTTTTCCCTCTGGGGACTGGGCGAGCGGCCCTGCGCTGCCCATGAGCAACTCGTAGCAGATGGCGACGGGCGAGACCTGGGTGACGGTGATCTAGATGGTCGCAGACGAGACGGAACGATCCGGCGCTCATCACTGACGAAATCTTCAACGGCTCGACGCCGTTCGCCGTAGCGAGGCCGCGGAGAATCAGCGGAAAACCCTTCGAGACCTAGTCGACGGTAGGGACAACGCCGATAGACATGACCCGGTTCGCCGCAGTGAAAGCATAACGGCCGTCGGTCGGGGGTACGCCACTCGTCTGCTTTCCGTGTAGGCGGTCGAGAATCTGTGACGTACTGGATCACGGGGGCTGCTGTTTTCGGCCCAGCTACGTTTGGAGGAATCAGGGATGGCGACGAGGGCGGAGAGTATTCCCAACATACCTGGGAGTATGTTGGGCGGTGACACTCTGGTGGTGTAAGAGGAGGAGTAGGGCGAGGTTCACCGATTGGAAATGGAGGCCGGAGCGCTTGCTGCACCTCGTCGCGGACAACACTGGCAATGGAGGAAGGAGCTGGTTGAGGTGTGCCATACATCAGTCGGAGTTAGTCGCGCACAACGGAACGTATGAGCTCCCGTAGTGCCGATGTGTCCATGCTATGCGATGGGAACTCAGCAGAGACGGAGGCGGCGTGGATGGTGTGATCCTGAAGCACTTTATAGTGGATGTTTCCGCAAAGAATTCTGCAACACTTTTCGGCGGGCTGCGCACCAGGCCAGCGAAAAGCTGCTCTTTGACGCCACGCATGAGATAGTGCAGCTTTTTGTCCTCGGACATCGTAGGATCCGCACGCTTAAAGAGGCGCGTCATGTCTTCGATATACGCCGCGACGGTTTCGTTAGGCATTTGGATCCGAGTGTGTAGAGCGCGTTCGGCCCGTTCGCGGCGATCTGAGCTTCCGTAAGTTGCCGCAAGATGACGTTTGAACTCACTCCAAGACGACAGCTGCTCTTCATGGTTCTCGAACCACGTCCGAGCGCCATCCTCGAGGCTGAAATATACATTTCGAAGCCGTGCGGCGTCATCCCAGAGGTTGAATGTAGCTACACTTTCGTAGTGCTGCAACCAGTCGTCGACGTCTTCATAGGTGTCCCCGTGAAAGGTCTTTGGGACGCGGGGGTTTTGCAACGTCACGTAGGTGGGGGTCGCGTTACGTTTTTGCGTCGATTACCGCAAACTGAACGCCCTAACCAAAAAGGATGTCTACCCCTTGCCGCGGATTGACGACTCACTCGACCGCCTTCGGCGTGAAAATATTTTTCGTCCATCGATCTAAAAAGTGGCTACTGGAAGATTGAGGTCGATGAGCGAGATCGTGAGAAGACGGCCTTAGTCACACCCGACGGCCTTTACGAATTTAAAGTTCTACCTTTCGGCCTGCGTTCCGCGCCGGCCACATTTCAGCGGTTGATGGACACTGTCCTCGCCGGCCTTAAATTGCAGTGTTGTCTAGTCTACCTAGATGACGTGGTGGTCTTCTCAGAATCATTTGCACAACATCTTCAGCGCCTGCGGTCAGTACTCGAAGCCCTTCGATCCGCTAACTTGACACTTAAGCCACAGAAATGCCACTGTGGCTACCGAGAGCTTAAATTTCTCGGCCATGTCGTCAGCGCCGCCGGCGTGAAGCCCGACCCTGACAAGATTGCTGCTGTTGCGGAATGTCCGATTCCACGTGACAAGAAAGCTGTTCGCCGATTTCTCGACTTTGCAGTTACTACCGGCGTTTTATCGATAACTTCGCTGATCTCGCTGAACCGCTGACTCAGCTCACCCGGGGAGACACCCCTTTTGTTTGGACTCACGAACAAGAAGCTGCTTTTGCCGAGCTGCGTCTCCGCCTCCAATCGCCGCCTGTTCTAGCCCATTTCGATGAGCAGGGGGAGACAGAAATACACACTGACGCCAGTAACATTGGCCTTGGGGCGGTTCTCGTGCAACGTCAAGAGGGTGTTGAACGAGTCATCGCCTATGCCAGCCGTACTTCATCCCGCGCCGAGACGAACTATTCAACTACTGAAAAGGAATGCCTCGTCATTATTTGGGCTGCTGTGAAATTTCGCTCCTACCTTTATGGTCGCCCATTTAAAGTGGTCACTGACCACCATTATTTTTGTTGGCTGGCCAACCTGCGTGACCCATGCGGCCGCCTGGCACGACGGAGCCTTCGCCTACAGGAGTTCGATCTCACTATTGTTTATAAGTCCGGACATAAGCATGAAGATGCTGACACGCTCTCCCGCGCGCCTGTCGAGCTCGCTTCACCAGGCACGAATGACGCTGGCAGTTTCCTCGGAGCTGTTGATGCTTCCGATATGTCACATTAGCAGCGTGCCGATCCAGATTTACGAGCACTGATTGATTATTTAGAAGGTCAGCCAGCCACCATACCTAAGTGCTTTTCTCGGAGCCTCTCAACTTTCTGCCTGAGAGGTGGTGTGCTTTATAAGCAGAACTCTAGATCCGAGTCAAGAACCTACCTCCTCGTGGTACCCACAGCTCTGAGAGAGGAAATCCTTTCCGCGTGCCACGATGAACCAACATCTGGCCACTTGGGCTATTCTCGCACACTTGCTAGGATACGACAGATATTCTATTGGCCCAACCTTGCCACTCTTGGTAAGCGCTATGCCAAGAGCTGTCGGCAATGTCAGCGTCGGAAGGTCCCGCAATCAAAGCCTGTGGGCCTCCTCATGCCCATAATACCACCACGAGCACCATTTGATCAAGTCGGCATGGGCCTTCTCGGTCCTTTCCCTCGGTCCTCTGGTGGCAACCGTTGGATAATCATCGCCACAGACTATCTGACCCGCTATGCCGAGACCAAAGCGTTACCTAGTGGTAGAGCGTCTTAAGTTGCCCATTTCTTTGTACACCAGATCATACTACGGCACGGTGCTCCTACCTGTATTATTACTGATAGAAGGACTGCCTTTACTTCAAAAATGATGGCCGAAGTCTTTCATCTCAGAGGTACGGCGAATCGAAAAGCTACTACTTACCATCCGCAGACCAATGCGCTGACGAAAAGGCTTAATAAGACCATCGCGGATATGCTGGCGATGTACGTCGACGCCCAGCACAAGACTTGGGATGCGATCGTACCATATGTGACGTTCGCATACAATACGGCAGTCCAAGAGACTACACGTTTCACGCCGTTTCGCCTCGTTTACGGCAGGGAGGTTCGGGCGATGCTGGACGCAATGCTCCCTTACCAAACAGATACCGAACATTGTTCTGACGCCGAGCAGTTTGCCCAAGATGCTGAGCAAGCACGCCAACTAGCACGCGTCCACATCACCCAGCAGCAGGACAGGGATTCACGCCGGTACAACCCCCGCCACAGACAAGCTTCCTATAACACCGGGGACCAGGTGTGGGTCTGGACTCCTGTTCGACGCCGCGGCCTTTCAGACAAGCTAATTTGCCGCTACTTCGGACCGTATAAAATCGTGCGACGCATCAGTAACGTCAATTACGAGGTGCTCCCGGATGGATCAGAGCACACAGGCCGTCGGCTACCTCGTCCAGGGACAGTTCATGTCTTGCGATTGAAGCCGTACTTTGCACGGTGACTGACAAACTACATCTACAAACTTTTTTTTTGAGGGGGGGGGGAGGTTGCTTTTGTACGCTTGTGTGCACGTGTAAGTGTGTGCGTTCCGCTTAAGGAGGGAGGAATGCCAGGGGGCGCTCGGAGTGAAAAACGACGTTGAAGTGAATCGGCCCCGGACTCGCAGGACGTACCTAAACCTTGGACCGTGTAATTCTACCTGTACCGGCTCTGTTAACCTAGCCCCAGTCGCCAACACCGTGGCAATATTAATGGAATTCGCTGAATAGATTTTAATTTTCTTTGTAATATTACTTTATCTTCATACCAAATTGGAGCGCCGTATATTATCATTCTTTCTATTCCTAATGTGTACAGTTTTCTTAAGTGTTGCCCTTTCGTTCCCTTGCCTACTTTAGAGAATTTGCTTAAGTTGGTACTCAACATCTGAACCTTCTCCTTTACATACCTTAGATGTGGTAAAAAGGACATATTATTGTTGAAGATTACTCCAAGTATCTTCAATTCATTTACAATTTTTAATTTTTCGTTAATAATTTTAATCACCGGGGGTCGATTGCCATAACTTTTTTTTATGAGGAGACATTTCGATTTGTTTGGATTAAATTCTAAGTGTACTTTCCTTCCCCATTCTGAAATGGTTTGTAATGCTTTGTTGGCTTGATTTTCAACCTGTTTTCGAGATTTAAACTTAAATAAAAGAATTATGTCATCCGCAAAGGCCTGGATATGGATGCCTTCCTCACATTTTAACTTGAATATATCCGCCACTATCAAATTCCATAATAAAGGACTTAATGGAGATCCCTGAGGAAAGCCCGATGTTATAGTTTTGTTTATGCTAATTCCTTGTGTTTCATATATCAATTTTCTTTCCTTTGATATTGATTTCACTATGTCTACTAAATCAGAATGACACTGAAATTCTTTCAGTCTCTTTATAACTATCTTCGGTTGTATTGAGTTAAAAGCATTCTTTATATCTAATGAAATTAATGCTGTACCTAATTTGTCTAATGTTGCTTGTTGAACTCGCTTTTTTATTTCCATTAATGCATTTACTCTTGATGTATTGTGTTGAAAGCGATATTGATGTCTAGGGAATAATTTATTACTGTTTAAGAAAAAGTATATTCTATCTTTTATTACCTTCTCTAAAATTTTTCCTAATATCGAGTTTATCGCTATAGGTCTAAATTTTTCCATTTCTTCCTTATCTTCTGCTCCTACTTTAGGGATTAAAAGTATTCTTGATTGTCTCCAATCTTTTGGGAAATATCCAATTCTTAAGCATGCGTTGAATACCTTTATAAAAAATCCTTATGTGCTACAAATTTCTCTTGTATAAAATACGTCCTCAACTGATCAGATCCTGCCGCGACATCTTTCCTCAGATTTTTAACGATGTTTTCCATTTCTACATCTGTGAATGGTTTATCTAAGTTATTTCTGTTTTCCTTTTCTCCTTGATCTTCTATGTTCCTATTCTCGTACATAGTGTCCAAAATGTACTCTGCAGTTTTCTCTAAAGATTCTGTGTATTGTCCGTATGTTTTCATGATGCTTCCTATAATTTGCTGTGCTTGTATTTGTCCTCTAGCGATTTTATAAGGAAGAGTAAATGGATTTTTTGATACATTATTACAAATGTTTTCCCAGCTTTTATTTCTTGCTTCATTTAACATATTATTATAAATTGTGTGTTCCTTGTAATATTGTTGCTTAAATACCTGTTTTTAAGTCTCCTTGTGTTTTTTGATAACTGACTCTCATTGCTCTTACTTTTTTTCCACCATGCATTTAGTTTGTGTTTGCTTTCCTTTAATTTAGTTTGATATTTCTATTGAAGTGACCTGATCTTTCTGTAGAATTCGCTTACTACATTTTCTATATCTTAAACAGAGTTTAGTTCATGATGTTGTTCAAACCATTTATCTTCCTTTAATTCCTTGAGTACTTTTTGTTCTCCCTTCATAGTTGAATGAAATGTTACTGGTTGTTCTACTTTTTCTATTAATATTTGAATGTATCTATGGTCACTATCATTGGCATGTTTTAGAACTTCCCAACTTTTAATTTAACTGCTTAATGGTTGATTCACTAGGGCTAAATCTATCCATCCTTTATCCATCTATCTATCCATCCACTTGTTTTAAATGTGGGTGGTGAATGCCTTTCGTTTAAAATTATAAGGTCATTATGTATTACAAATTCACGTTTCATTTCCTCTCTGATCATTTACATTGCTTCCCCATATGACATTTTTTGCGTTGAAATCTCCCATTACTAAGATCTCTTCTGTTTTGAATGGCGCTATATCTAATTCAATTTTGAGTAAAATTGGTATGATATCTTCATTTGGGGGACAGTATACACTTGCTACAATAATTTTCTTTCTCCCCTTAATTATTCGAGCTATTACTACTTTTTCTTCAACCTTAATTGGGAAAACTTGTATATTATATTTATGTACAATAATTGCTGCCTTTGGCTTTTTACTGTTTGCTATTATTTTATGTTTTGTCGGAAATGGAATATTTTGTCATTCAAAGTGTACGGTTCCTGAATTACTGAGATATCATGAGAATGATCATTGTTAAAATCTTTCAATTATTGATTTGCTTTAAATGATCGTGCCAAGTTGATTTGTATTATTGTTATTGTTTCTTTGTTTCCTTTTTGCTTTAATTGCAATTGCCCTCTTTGATTTTGAAGATTTTGTTCCAGAGTGTTGTCCGCCATGGTGGTTGCAGTGGTTTGTCTTCCTAGTTCAGCCTTGCCAAAATCCTTTCTTTTTCTTCTTCTACCTTCTGGAAGCATGGGCATGAATAAGCCAACAACGGGTGATTGCAATCCTCTGCATCATATCCCGCTTGCCGGCAGGCTAGGCAAAACGACTCACGTTCGCACTTGTTTGCAATGTGTCCTGGTTTTGAACAGTTTATGCACCTAGCTGGTGCCTTGCAGAACCTGTCTGCGTGTTCGAGACAGGGGCATTTTAAACATTTTGTGACAAGTATGCTGTCAAAAATGGGACACCTTTCCCATCCGATGATTACATGCGTGCGACCTCGTATGCACGTTTGTTGAGAGCGGCTGTTCTTCCTCTTCATCCATCCCTTACTGTTTTCACTTACATATCTTCTTTTTCGCACTTGATGTTGTTTTGCTTGACGATCGTTTCCACAAGGTCTTCATCGTCGATGTCGCCTTCTATTCCCACAATCTTGATTTCCAGCCATCGTCCCTTGGGTTCTTTCACTTGCAGATCTTTCATTGCTTCATTTTCTTTCACCATCTTGGCGATTGTCTCAAGAGACTCCTGTGTGATGAAACCACCAGTACTCATGCCCTGCTTGCTCTGACAGTGAGACTGAACTTGACGTCGATGTCGCCACTTATGTTCAGCGCGCGGTAGAAGCGCGGCAACTGGCCCGACAGCGTATTCACCGCCAGCAGATCGATGCTGACCGCTACAACCTTGGACGCCGCTACGTTACTTACAACCCAGGCGACTATATATGGATGTGGACGCCCGTTCGTCGCCGCGGGCTGTCCGAAAAGTTACTGCGCCGCTACTTCGGCCCTTACCTTATTGTCCGCTGCCTCAGCGATGTAACGTATGAAGTTGTACCAGCCTCGCCGGATCATTCATCGCACAACGGCAAGCGCAGTGAAGTTGTGCATGTGGTGCGAATGAAGCCATACTACGTGCGAACCCCCGACTGACTTTCAGGCTGCATGTAGTCTATTCCGTGATGCCAGACCCGTTGTGTAACTCTTGAACGCTTTTTCTCCCCCGTCTTCTGTCTGACGGTAACACCGCATCGGGGCGATGCTCCAGAGGAGGGGGCAGTGACACGTGCATTAGAGCTAAAAGAACAAGTAGCGAAATGGGACGAAGTAGACGACGTTGAAGTGTGGGCCCCGTTCCTGGTGCCCTCGTTCACTGGTTCAGCTGTCTCAGTGCTCTCGCTCAGCGGCCACAGTAGTTTTTCTGTGTAACAACTCTTACAATATCATCAGAGTTTGCACATTACGAGTTACCTTTGTGCTGTTTCCATCATAACAAAGTATGACATTTAAAATGAACTTCGCAGAGGCATCAATGCAACAAAAGCAGCCTGCTAAAAGTGCCAAAGCTGTAAAAACGTCATTGCCCCCGTCAACGCTCTTTTAAAACAGCTGCGGCTAGAGAGGCCTACGCTCCATTGTTTTCCTTGCCCTTATGAGTAATCGCCACCGCCTTCGGAGAAATGCCATGTGAGTCCATTCGGCTCGAACCAGTTGGCTTTACAAGAATGTGTAAAAAATATCTTTCTGGTGAAGGACAAGCCATAATCGCTCCAACCTTTCGCCTACATAGTTCCTGATTTCGTAATTGCCAAACCCTAAATTTCCTCCAGTAATATTTCACACATTCGTGTGCGCGTATAGTCCTAATCTAACGCATTAATCATATGTAGGTGGTTGGCTATCACAGCACACATAACACCCCCCCCCTTTTTAACCACGCCGAACTAACGTGCCTGGCAAGTCTAGAAGTAGGGTGCCTGATTCGGCCTCCGAGAGCACTGGAACGTTGGTCCTTATTCAACCTTCCAACCTCAAGTGAGTAACCCGAGATGGCCGCTCCTGCCAACTTTGTTATTTATAAATATGGTCTCATTAAGTTGCACAGCCCTTTCCAGAGCCAGAACGCGGTCAAGTGCACTGCAAACTGCCATATGCGAGAGTCAAGCGGGTAATTTCTTCCTCAAAACGCCGGCCACACTGAATTATCTGCAAAATGAGGCTTATCCTGCTCTCTCCTTAGTATAAAGGATGATGAAGACCTAAATAGATACATGTAAAAAATAGGATTTACAGTAGATAATGGCTTGTTATCATGAGTAAAAGGGGGTGTGGGCTGGTATCATAAATAGTAGAGTTTGATCTGGAGGACGGGAAAGAAATTTCATGGGAGGGAGTAGGCCTTGCACCATCGCAGAATATGAGTATCACTGTATGCCTTTGTTGTCGGAAATTTATCGATGTAATAACGAGAAACGGCTCGTCTGATTGAGCGTTAGATCGCAATAATCAATTACTTGAACAGCGTTCACTTCTGCAAAGCTCGTCAGTGAGGCCTCATTGTGAAAACTCGCCTTTTGCATACAGGTTGAGTTGCCGTTATGGGGTCCATCAGGAGCAATATAGCTGCAAGTCCTATGTCCACCGTGATAGAATGCCACAAGCGGGTCCGCATATTGCCTATACATCAGTCATTTTAAGGACTTGAGGGCGGAGGAATTATTCTTGCGGGCTATATGCACAAGAAGATATCGTTCGCCCCAAATGGGGCTCCTGATTCAAGGCCACTGTCAGCCCATCATTCGCTGTAACTGGGCTGACAAACCATTGTGTATATTGTGAAAGAAGGCCAAGTCGAGACTGCTAGGTCGTGATCGCAAGGCAACCGATGCCTTGTGCAGCGTTTTAATCCGAAGACGAATCCAGGCGCGTGCCGGAGCAGGCGCTGCGGGATGATGACGATAGTATGTACAAATAAATGAAGAAGGTCATGGCATGTACAAATGAACGAAGATCCATGAAAGGCTCACACAATCAGGCGGGGGGTTCAGAAGCGGCCAGCCTGGCCGCTCCTAAA
Source organism: Amblyomma maculatum (assembly GCA_023969395.1). Classification (NCBI taxonomy): domain Eukaryota; kingdom Metazoa; phylum Arthropoda; class Arachnida; order Ixodida; family Ixodidae; genus Amblyomma; species Amblyomma maculatum. Next base: position 12,135 of record JAJIZL010057580.1, read on the forward strand.
TAACCGATGCACCGGGGCGCACAAATGGTTTCAAGCGAGAAACATGAACAATTTCAAATCCACGGTTGCGTCGATCGGCTGGGGGATCAACAAGTGTGAATTTGTAGTTCACTGGCAAAGTTTGGCTGGTGACCTCGCAGGGACCAAGGCAGCTGTGGTGGAATTTATCGCTAAGGCCAGGGGTGAGCAGTGGTGTATAAAACAGTACTTCATCACCAGGATGAAAAGAGACCACGCGATGCGTAGAATCGTAGTGACCCTTGTGGTCTTCCTGGCACGCTGCTGGGTTGAGGCGGAAAGATGACTGTATCCGGTGACACGAAATAAGAACTGGGCAGGTACTGATGTGGAGTAGTCAGGCGTAGAGAAGAAGGAAGTGTCGAGAATTGAAGTGGGAGGACGGCCATAAACGAGGAAAAATGGCAAGTAACCGGCAGTCGCTGTACTGCTGTATTATAGGCGAATGGGACGAGTGGTGGAATAGTGTCCCAATTTCGATGATCCGGTGTTATGTACATGAATATATCCCATAGGATGCTGCGATGAAATTGCTCAGTCCGAAAATTATAGTGGGCATGGAAGCTTGAGGTTGTCCTATGAAGGGTGGATGACGCTTGAAGAACTTCGGCAACAACTGTCGATAAGGCCGTCCCGCGCTCACTTAGGAGCACCCGAGGAGCACCATGACACAATATAAATTGATCGAAAAAGAAATTAGCTACATCTTGAGCGGAACCAGTCGGTACAGGTGCGGTCTCAGCGTAACGTGTAAGGTGGTCGACAGCTGTTATAATCCAATGGTTACCCCCATTGGAGAGAGGTAGGAGACCATATAGGTCGATGCCGACCACGTCGAATGGCATGGCGGAACAGAGAAGAGGTTGTAGAAGGCCAGCGGGCGAAGACGTCGGCTGTTTGCGACGTTGGAACAGGAGGCAGGAGGCGACGTATTTGGCAACGCTGGAAGATAGGCCATGCCAAAAGAATCGCTTTTTGCACGCGGTCGTAGGTTTTGTCGTAACCAAGGTGACCTGCTGTAGTGTCATCGTGGAGAGTCGCCAGTATACATGGGCGAAGCACAGGCGACACGACTGGGACACACCGAGTTCCATCAGGGCAATACACGTAGCGGCGTAGGAGGCCATCTTGAGCGCTAAATTCCGAAGCTCTCGGCGAAGCCTAGCTTTCGGCGGGCCCGAAGCGCCGATAAGGCGGTCGGTAATGGGACGGCAGTAGGCATCGGCTAATTGCTGTGAGCGGAGATCGTGGTTGTTCTCAGAGTTGTCAAAAGAAACTGTTGTGATATACGTCAAGAAAAGAGATGGTTGGCTGGGGTTAGAGGTGGAAATGGATTAGAAAGAAAAACAACAAACTGATTCCGAAAATGGACAGCAAGAAAGAGCGTCGGCATCTTGGTGTTGGCGACCCGATTTATAAGTGACGTCAAAATGGTATTCTTGCAGGCGTAGAGTCCAACGGCCAAGTCAACCTGTCAAATATTTGAACGAAGACAACCAGCAAAGAGCATGGTGATCGGTCACAGCTGTGAAGTACCAACCATATAGGAAAGGGCGAAATTTTCGGACAGCTCAAGACACTCCGACTCGTTAATGGTGTAGTTTTTTCTCAGCTGGAGTCATGGTCCGAGTGGCGAAGGCGATCACTTTCTCACTTTCTCACCGCTGTCACTGAAGTGGCCAAGAACAGGATCTGATGTGAGGGCGTGCTTTAGGTCGTTAAAAGCAGTTTCGCATTGTTGAGGCCACAAGAGAGGGGTGCGTGCTTTAGGTAGTTCATGAATTGGAGCAGCAGTAGTTGCAAAATGCCTTATGAAACGCCCGAAATAAGACGCTAGGCTGAAGAAGTTGCGCAAATCTGAAATCCGTCGTGGACGAGCAAATATTAAGACCGCGATGATTTTTTTTCAGTGTCTGGATGAATGCCGTCATAAATAACCAGATGTCCCAATATTTTAATTTCCTTTTGTGCTAAGTCGCACTTCTTGGTGTTCAGCTGAAGGCCCGCTAAAGCGAGACACGGGAGGACTTCATTCTGGTGCATGAGATGGTCATTAAAAGTTAACAATACGATAACAATGTTGTCCAAGTAACATACACAGGTTCTGAATTTAGTCTACGAAGTACCGTATCGATCATTCTTTCAAATGTCGCTGGTGTGTTACCAAGTCCGAGAGGCATCACTCTAAATTCAAAGGGCATATGTTGCGAAAGTGGTTTTTTCTTTGTCGTCCTCGTGCGCAGGTATTTGACAGTAACCTGAGCGGAGGTCCAAGGCCGAGAAATATTCGGCCCCTTGGAGAGAGTCAAGGGCGTCATCAATTTGCGGCATCGTGTATATATCTTTGCGGGTAATCTTTTGAGTGCGCAGTAATGAACACAAAAGAGTACCGATCCGTACTTTTGTTTAACTAGCACTACTGGGGAAGAGCACGGGCTTGTTGAGGGACGAATAATATTGCGACGGAGCATGTCAGTCACATTTTTTTCAATTGCTTTTCGTTCAGAGAGAGAAACACGATAAGGCTGTCGGCGAAAGATAGCGACCTTCAGTAATGATAGATAGATAGATAGATAGATAGATAGATAGATAGATAGATAGAT
>JAJIZL010057581.1:0-42213 GCA_023969395.1 Amblyomma maculatum
GCGCATGACACCGCTCCCTCCTCATGAGGTGGTCGCGCTTTCCCCCCTTTCCTTCCTTTAGCTACATCCTGGCCTTTTCCTTCGTTCTCGCAACGCTAAACATTCGCGGCTTTACTAAAGCAGCGAAACAAGCTGAAACAATAGACATAGCCCGCGCCAAAAAGATCGACATCCTCGCACTTCAAGAAACTTATATTCACCGGCAAGAACAAATTGAAAATTTTGACCTCCGTTTCAGCACAAAATCCTATTGGAGCTTCGGAAGGAAGGGTTCAGGGGGAGTTGCGCTCATCTTCCTAAGAGACGCCGGCCTGTCAGTCCTACGCCATGATAGGGACAACGCAGGACGCTTTGTCTCGATTGACCTTAACAATGGCATGCGCATCATTAATGTATATGCCCCATGCCGTTTTGGGCAGCGAGAATTTTTTGAGGGGCTAGAAGAGAGATTTATTGGCCCAGCCAAAATAGTGTTTATTGGGCGATTTTAACTGTGTCCTCTTCAAAGAAGACCGCCGCTCTCTTCGGGGTACACCGCGGCGGCTTAGACGAGACTACAATGGCGCACAGGCCTTGCGTGATCTGGTGGAGGAGTTAGACTTAACCGATGCTTGGCGCGCACTACAACCTGGTCGCGCCGGCATGACCTGGTCTGGTCGTGGTCTCGAAAGCCGTATTGACCGCGTCTATGTCTCTGCTAGCGTAGCTGATTCCCTGCACTCTTTGTGGGTATTCCCCAATGCCCTAAGTGATCACAAGCTGCTTATCACGCGCTTGTGTGCGGCTGATATTTCTCCACGAGAAAAGGGTTGCTGGAAATTAAACACGCGACTTCTGGATGACGAGCGTGTCCAGCAGGAAGTCGTCAAAGTTATAAAGCGTTACGTCTCCCCTAACATGGATGCACAAAGCTGGGATAATATGAAAACCTCCATCAAGATTTGCCTCCAAGAGTGGGGGAAGAAGATGGCGCGGGAAGGGAGAGAAGAAATCCGAATAGTCTCGGATGCCATCATCGCGCTATCGACCCCATTTTCTCAGGGACCAAGCATCCCCGCGGCGTTGGCCACCCTGCGTAAGGAGTTCCATCGTCTTCTAAATCGGCGCTGGGACAGACTTCGCGCAACAGCACGCGCTGAACGATGGGAAACCGAGGCATGGTGTTCGCGTCATCTGCTACGCCGTCGCCTTGCCAGAATAAACGAAACCCTCTCTGCAGTCGAAGATCCACTCACCGGCCATGTTGTTGCGAACCCTGAGCAGGTATTGAGTTTAGCACGCGATTTCTACATCGAACTTTATGCTGCTGAGCCCTGCACCCCCACATCGTTCCAGCTGGAGGTAGCAACTGACGCACCTAACCTAGACGGCACATGGCTGTCGTCTGAAGAACTACATACAGCCCTAAAACAGATGAAGCCAAACAGAAGCCCGGGTATGGATGGACTCCCGCCAGCTTTTTACATAAAGTTTTGGCCGTCGCTAAAGACCGCTTTCACCAACTTAGCAAACGACGCCCTAGAGCGAGGGGAACTAACTCCAAGTATGAACGAAGGCCTCATCACACTCCTGTGCAAGGACACTACCAGGAGCAGTGACCTTAAAGCTTGGAGGCCAATAACCCTTCTAAATACGGACTACAAGGCAAATGCCAAATGTCTCTCCTTACGCCTGACGCCTGCTCTATCGTCAATAGTAGGCCCGCAACAGGCTTGCTGTGTCCCAGGCCGTTCGGTAGAACTCCACGGCATGGCTCTGAGAGACCTTTTGACATGGATGGAATCACGCAGCATCAATGGCTTTCTTTGCTCCCTGGACCAAGAGAAGGCATTCGACCGCCTGAGTCACGAGTACCTGTTTAGGACACTTGAGCTCGCGCGCATTCCCGTACAGTACATAAATATGTGCAAGGCGCTTTATGCCGCACCACAAGCAGCAGTCATTGTACAGGGGCGCATCTCAATGCCATTCCCCGTGGAAAGGGGTGTCCGTCAAGGTTGCCCCCTCTCCCCGTTGCTCTATGTCATAGCGATTGAACCCCTCCTGCAAAAGATTGTTAGAGATGGCGGCATCCACAAAACACCTTTGCCAGCTGGCCCTCCCTGCACTCCAGTGTTCACCTACGCGGATGACGTTTCTGTGGTGGTGCCAGACACAACATCACTGGAGAGACTACTTGAATTAACTACGGAGTACTGCCAAGCGAGTGGGGCTCGCCTCAATCACAAAAAATCCACTGTTATGGCCTTGAACGCGACCCCCTCCCCTACCACTATCCAATCGATCTCTGTTACTCGCGAGACACGAATCCTCGGATATTTCTTCGATTCGGCTGGGCCAGCGCCTAGAAATTGGAATAGGGCTGAAGAGCAACTAAGCATCAAAACCCACAACCTTGGTGCTCTAAAATGTCCCCTGACTGCGCAGGCCACCATCATCAAGACAATGCTGATTTCTACCCTCAGCTTTGTGGCCAGCATTCTTGACATCCCCCCAGACAAGAAAAAACAGCTCCAGAAACACATATACCGCTTTTTGTGGCAGGGAGCCCCCGATAAGGTAAAACGAGCCATTGTCTGCCTGCCCAGATTCAAAGGTGGCCTGGGGCTGCCCGATCTGGATATTCTCGCAAGGGCTCTGCACATCAAATGGACATTCAGAGCCGTCGAATGCGACATGCCGCTAACAAAAACTATGGCTTCGTACTATCTGTCGACACGGCTGCGAACATTCACTGAGAAGGCCCTACACCACAACACCCCGCATGCAGGGTCGCCCCTATCATCTTACCGAACCGCAGCCACAGACTTAGAGTACCTGAAAGAAAACTCGTCTGACGTTGACCCACGAACCATGCACCTGAAAGATATTATCAATATGATCACCCCTCCGCTCCCTGCCCGCCTATCAAGATACATGCTATGTGCAGAAAAACCCAGTTGGCAGTACATTACAGCCCACTTCCTCGATGCACGCCGAGCCTCCCTGATGTGGAGGTTCGCAAGAGGCATCTTACCTATCAGAAGGCGTGCCTTCGTCCCTGCGACGTCAGGAATGATTGACCTGTGTCCCTTCTGCTTGGCCCGAGAGACAGCGGAGCACATCTTTCTTGACTGCCTAAATCCCGCAGCACTCCTAGAGCGTCTGAGAGATATGTTCGGCCTCCCCGGGATCCCATACCCCACCGTGCGCTACTTCAACCCGCTTCCAAAGGAAGGGCGCAAACAGTTTGTCTTGACACTGGTAGAGGTCAACTATCAGGTGTGGTTGGCCCGCTGCAAAGCGGCCTACTCGAACAAGACTCCGAGCCTACATGAAGTGAAGGCCAAAATCAGAAAAGAACTATGGTTCCACCTAGAGAGAGAGAGACGCCACTTAGGGAGAAAGAAGTTTTTTGAAGAATGGGGACACCCCATGGTGATCTTCAAAGAAGAAAACGGAAAACTCGAAGTGAGATATTAGAAGACTTGCTCGCGTCAGGCTTCGACCCACCGGGGTGGTGCGGACGTGGTGCATATGCACTGCGACCCCGCCCCGGTGGGAACAGGCCGGATTGCATGAGCCCCTTGGCTGGGAAAAGCCCGCTCCCCGAAACAAAAAAACCCCCAAACCTTATGGTGCGGGAGGCCTTGCCTGGGGTAGCCGTAGGATGATGATGGTCGCAGGTTGAGGTCTGTACCCTCACAGGAGGATCGCACCTAGTGCATCCTTCCTTCCATCTGGCAAGGCAAGGAAAGATGCCCTGCCGGGGTGGTGCAGTGGTAAGACGCCCGACTACTGTCCGGAGTTCCCGGGTTCGAACCCGACCACGGCGGCTGCGTTTTGATGGAGGCGAAACGAAGTGGCGTCCGTGTGCTGTGCGATGTCAGCGCACGTTAAAGATACCCAGGTGGTCGAAATTACTCCGTAGCCCTCCACTACGGCTCCCCTCTCTCTCTTTCCACCTTCACTCCCACCTTCATCCCTTCCCTTACGGCGCGGTTCAGGTGTCCACATAGCAAGTGTGACAGATACTGCGCCTTTCCCTTCCTGTGAACCTATTAAAAAAAAAGGAAAGGCGCAGCATCTGTTAGTCGCGGAGCGCAAGAAGCGCCGCCCGGCGGCGTTGGAGCGCACTCGTTGCCGCTTGCTCTCATAGCTCACGGCCGACGGGTGACGTCACACTCATGACGTCACCCTAATTTAGTTACTTATCTATTTTAGTCTTTAGTACTTTCAGATTACTCGCCAAAAGCAGCGTCTGTTACTTTGGAATCCTGCTATCATCCACACGGTAGACAGTCGGAATTATGAAGAGCGTTTCTCGACGCGGAGCGTGGCACAGCGGTAAAGCGCTCGGCTGGGAATCGGAGAAGTGGTGGTTCTGTTCCCGTATGGAGACTACTTCGGTTTAATGAGGAATAGTCGCACACCTCTCAAGCGTTACTAAGCAACATCGGCAGAGTTTAGCGAAGGGCTGCGCAACTCGCCATAGCTGTGACGTCACGGCAAACAGCATACGGCATACGCGAAGCTCTGCTCCCCCCTTGTAGTGAAGCTTTTCTCTTGAAAACAAGTGTTAACGCGGTAGCGTTCAGGGCCCCGTGTCGCAGAAATGTCGGTGTCTTTGTCGGCAGCCGCCGTCCCGCATTCGTCCGGCGGTGGCTAAAAATCCCAGAAGCATTATCAAATAAAAACGAGTAGGAAAAATGGCCGCCCTGAGGAATTGAACGTGGGCCTCCGGGGTGCCAGGCGAGCAAGCTAACCACTCCACCACTTTTTTTTTTCCTTATTGTACCATGCCAGCTTGATGGTTTGAAACGGACAAAGGCGCGTCTATTGAATGCGGTGTTCTCTCAGAAATGTCCCTTAGAGAAATTTATTGTGACGTATAATAATAATTATGAGCATGTAAATTACAGGATTACAAAACAAACTACTTTTCCGCTGTATTTCCTCTTCGCTTGGCGTGCACGTAGCGCCATCATGCGTATGGCTCACGGAATAAGATAGACAGGGCATGGCCTCCGAGATGTTCGCGCCGGCTCGGATCGACAACGATGTTGCCGACGAACTACGACTGCAACTTGAGGCCCGTGCGTTTCGGCAGCGCTTCTACGTCCCGGAAGGATTAATAAATAAACATGAGTATAGCAAGTTGCTCTATGTGGGAATTTGAAACAGAGCTACCCTTCTCAGTGCACGCCTCAGCCGCATTGTAAACGAAGGAACTCTTGTACGCGCGAACTGGAGCCGAAAGGTTCTCTCGCAGAGGCCGCTAGGGAAAGGGATGACGTCACCGCTAGGGCACGAAGCGTCGGAACATGAGCTCGCTCTTGAGAGACGCCTATGAAAGCGGTTGCGTCTACCAGTGCCGGGCGCACTACGATGTCTCTTGTGCTACCGCGTTCCATTCTTAAAGGGGAAGCTTATGCGCCCTCCAAATTTTGGCCTCAAGACTATGCCAAAGCTGGTCCCGCAAGCAGACCCCCCATAATGCGCACAGCCTGTTAGAAGGGGTTGATGCAAATCAGGTTGCGCCTAGCAAATCGTATAGCCTACTCTGTGCCTCGTCTCCTCTACAGGTCTAGCTTACATTTGTTGAAAGGCCAGACGCTAAGAAAAAGAGGTGAGGAACACTAACCCTACCTTTCTCGTCTTGTTTGGGTGATAGGTGAGAAAAGAGCGACACATCTGTCGCCAAAGAAAGCTGCTTGGACGTTTCATTCCATGAAAGTGTTAGCTACATTGATTCTGGCAGGTTAAGATGGTTTTGTCCATGCAGAGAAAAATGACGATAAGTACTCTGTGGATGCACGTAAACGGCCATACAGTCAGAAACTCCGCTTTTCGGCACTTACCGAATAAGTTTTCAAGCATTGACTCGGTGCCAACTGTTTCCGGGTAGGCCAGCATAAACCTCAGCTCCAAGGCCTTCTCGTAGATCATGCATAAGAATTTGCCATTGATCCACTCGGTTTCCTTCAGCTTGTTCACCAAGGCTTTAATCATATTCGCAGTCAGCTGCTTGACGGAAGTGAGCGCAGAGGGCGTCAGATCTGTAGAACAGAAGGCACGTTCACGTAATGGCATATATGTCAGGCATCCCGAGAAATCATTGAGATGTAGGGAGCAGCATGGCATCTTCATTTCGGTTTGTTTACTGATATTTAGGGGATCTCAGTATGATATTCAATTTAACATTTATTACAAGTAATAAAAACATTACTCATTAATTCTAAGGGCGGCTGGAAAGATGCAAATCACTGCATAGTTATAATAATGAAGATGCCTCTACCGTAATAAAAAATATTCGACGCTACATTAGACACTATGCAGTTGCGCTAGGGGAGTTTGATCAGTCTAAGAGCTGAAAACTGGAGAGTAGATGTGGCTTTTGAAGTTCTGTACCGCTGTTTAACAGAAAATAAAAAATGCAAGAAAGAAAAAGGGAGAAAAACACACATTACAACCTTGCATGATAGCCTGCCAGCAGTGACAGCAGGCGCTATTACCATAACCCCATTATAATCTCTTGACCGACCTATAGGCTGATTCAAAAGCAATAAGGAGTTATCCTTAATGTCCGATTATGGAGACAAAATATACCAATCTCGCCAGTTACTCTGCAGCTGCGGCACTGCTGTCTGTGGTAACAATGAAAAATGAAACAATGGGACACCCAATTGAAAAATCGACTTTCGCCTTGCGTTTATCCAGCATCAACGCGCAACTTTGCCCGACCTGCGACCAAGCGAGGCGAACAAGGTTGGGTAGATGTTGAGATTTGTTATCATAATTATCCCGGCCGTTCCTCATCAGCCGAGATAATTGCAAGATCGCAGGCCAACCTTGCAGATCATGTCCACCCTAGCAGCTCAAAACATTGCCTGAATGGTATTGTATGTTAGTCTATACAACACTCGCAACAAAACATGCATGCTCCGAATATTTTGCAAACCAAAAAATGATATAGTGATGCTTGGAACGAAGACAGCGCAAAAAGGAAAACTACAGAAGAGGACGCGACACAAAGAACGCTTTCATCAACGTATTTAATTTCGCCAGCTAGTCAGATTCATATATGTGGTCACATCACATGATAGGCTTAAGATGCGCAAGCTATCTTTTACAGACTGAACTTTAACAGATGTGTAGAGTTTTATCACCGCTTTTGTAGTGACATGTAGCAATTGTCAGGAACAGGCTATAATAAAAAAAGAAGCAGATATAAATAACTGCAAGTGACATTGAACCATGCTTTTCTGTGTGTTTTCTGGAGAAAGATGTATAAGTCTTTCTCCGGAAAACAGTGTTCAACCGAGTACAAGCTTATTGAGGAATCGCCAATACACTGACCCGCTTGTTTTCTATGTGGAATACTTCAAGCGAAACTGCTGCTTTAGTGCTAAAACTTTTGCCACAGTGTTTGCTCCATGAAAGCCGAATACGTACTTGCATGTCATTAAATACTTACCCAGTGTTCTAGCTAATTTTTTGCCTTATGTTTCGAGAAGACTACAGTAATTAATGCAACGTCCTGTCGGTCCGATATACCGTTTTCTGCAAGACAAGGTGATCATATACCCCACATCCAAGTCGCATATAAAAAACCTTCTTCATGTTGCTTTTTTCAACCATGCCCACTTCCAAGACATATGCGATGACGCAGTTTAGCCAACTTGCTTGGCGCAGGTATAAGTGCCTACAAACTGCCTAACAATCGGACTTCTTTCTTATTACCAATCCACGCGATTTCGTCCCGCTTCCTCTTTTCCCCCACCTTAACATTTTTTTCACTAGGGGAGGGGGAGATTCCAGAATTCAGCTAAAGTGTCAAAGTCCGTGGAAGGCAGCCGGTGGGCACGACAATGTCACGGAATGCGTCCCACGGCAACGGCAGCACACTGAAGTTCAGTGAGGCATAGCCATTAAGCGCAGGGCGCCATTTCTCAATAAAAGCATCCAGCTTGCCCGGCAGAATCTGGGGGTCCCGGCGCTGCAACGCGGCGGCCGTGCAGGCACACTCAGATGCCACATTTACGCAGTGCCTACACCTGCACGCGAAGTTGATGAGCAGGTAGTGTGTGTTGTTGAAAAGCTTTTCGAAGTTGCACGGGCTCAGCTGGACGATGACTCCCATGTCCGCAATTTCCACCTCGGTCGGTGTGGACATCGTGTCGGGCTCGAACCTTCGCTTCCTGGGCTTGTACTTATCTTCCTGTTTTCCATTCTTGCTCAACGAAGGTTCTTTATCCTCTGTCTCCACCTTCACGGTCTCGTCTCTCTGCTTACTCTCCCCGCTGCTGCCCTTCACAACCTTTGTCCAGCTCTTGGTCTCGCAATCAATGCCTCTTAATGGCTCTTTTAGCTCAGCAATAAGTTATTGAATTCAGCACGCTAACAGTTAGTTCTGTCTGTCAGGCATCTTCATTGAGCGCCAGGTATATGTCATCGCATGAAACTTGCCTGCAGCAACAAGGTCGCAACCAAAACCGCAATCCTAGTATTCAACTTAAGCGTCTCAATGCATTCGATGCTTCGCTCAGAAGACACCTCTAAGTACAACTGAGTGTTGGTCTCGGGAGCTGCTGCAGGCGCTTCACATTAGCATTGGGAGAACCATTCTTCTTCGATGCGAGGTGGTTCCCATACAATGCTGTAGCTGATGCTGCTACTTGAGCCATTCCTGCAGCTCTCGCTCAAAGCACATAAGCCACCCCATGTGGGCCAGACCACCATCCACCTTGACTTCCAGTAACAAACTCTTCAGCAGCTCCCGCTTTTTTGTGCTTACACTCGGCCAACAGCCATTCTTCCGGGCTATGAATCTCTTTCGCATGCCTGGCCTTGGGTATCTTCAGCTTCGTGCTCAACTCTTGGCTTGGGACTCGGCTTTTCGTTCCCATGCCCACGTGACCTTACACTTCCCAGTTCTTGTTGCACAGTTCGTCATTCTCGTCCCGCGATGGAGCTGCGCGACGGAGCTGCTCGACAGCAGCCTCATGTGCCTGGATAAGCTGCAGCTTATCCTGATTCAGATGGATAAGATTGAGCCGCATATGCTTGTTCAAGCCGCTGCTTGGCCTCTTCAACTTCCGCCTTCTTACATGATAGCTCACTCACCTCATGGCTCTGGGTCTCAAAGGGCTCGGTAAGGCGGGCACGCAACTCTATGGCAGGTGGTTTCTCCTCACAGCGCCGCTCCAGAGCGTCCAAACTACGCCGGTGCTTCGCCCGCACTGCCTCCAGCTCCACCTGAGGCGCTTTGTTCAGTTCCTTAACTTTCACCTTGGAGGTATAGCGTTAGGATTATGGTCCTCGCGGTTCAGCCGCTGCGTAGACTGTGCGCACACTACCTCCATGGTTTCTGCCTGCCCTTGGGTCTGCGCCAGGTGATTCTCCACCTCCTGCCACTCGCGCTCCATGGTCTCCCGATGAGAGTGCTCCAGTTCATTCTCTCGCGAACTCACCCATTTGCACATCGGGGCCCATACCCGCTGTAGCTCTACCTCCAGCTGGTGTACCCACCACTGCAGCTGTGCCGACTGCTCGTCATTAAGCTTCTGCTGGGCCTTGCAGCTCTTCTGTTGCTGAACCTTGCTTAGTTGCTCGTTCAACACCCGCCTGAACTCCCTCACTTTAGCGGCATGGCATGCGAGAGGCAGCGCTGACGCTCAGCCTACAGCTCGCCCTCACGTTCGGCTAGCTGCCGCCGTAAGTGGGCCTTTTGGTCGAGGCGCCGCTTGCGCCACTTGCCAGCCACCTCGACGGCGAAGCTCAAAGCGGCGGGTATCGAATTTAGGCTCCCGAGGCGGACATGGCGCTGGACCTCGGTATCGAAGATTGCGTCCACAAAGGCTTCAATGGCGACCAGGGCCAAGGCGGTCTGTAGCGAACCCATCAGCGACTGTCGGGCGCGCTATGGGAGCTGAGGGAAGGTTTCCCCAGATTGCTGCGGGCGAGCACACAGACGCTGGTATCGGGTTGCGGAGCTCGACCATCGGTCTCGTTTGACGCACAGTGCTCTGCGGGGGTGAGCAGCATCCCCCCGCTGCCACCAAAATACTGCGGTGCAAGATGGCGCATAAGGAAAAACACAGGCACCAGCACCAACAAGACGTGGACAAACCGGACTTCTCTTTTTCTCATCTCCTATTCACGCGCTTGCCCCGCGCTTGCTGTTCTTCCCCACCGTAACAATATACACTACCCCAAGATGCATCTAAAAAGTCATCTTAATGATCCTTGTTTACAGCAGCGCTCACCAGCACCATAAGTGTGGGGGCTCGGTTCAGCCAACGTATTTGGCGGATAGAAACCAAGTGGCACGTTGGTCCTGCTGGCTAACTTTTTGAAGTTATGAGACACCTTATACCCTCTTTGATTTGACTTTCCCATGTTCGGGCGCAGCCGCCTTTTGACGGCACACATACGTCTGGAAGAGGGTTTCAGCAACTGCCGTGAGACCCAAGTAAGGTAAAAGTTTACGTACCTGATAGTAAAAACAACGAACCCTTCTTTGCGGCTATGACTTACGAAGCATCAATTCCAAGCAGTGTTAAGTATAATTGCTCTTTTAAGTCTCACTGTGGGACGAGGCATAGGATAAGAATTCTTTTTGTAGCGTGAAGCTACACCACGTGGGTCAGAGGCGAGTTTCGCGTGAGTCTTTGCCGCCCGTTTTGTGCATGCGCGAGAACCGCCAATTTAGAAGCGACCAACCAGACTTCACATGCCTAATCAGCATTGAATTGATACTTAAAAATAACTTATAAGCCTGATGTTCCAGAGGGGAACCGAACATCCATCATTTTATCCCCAGCCCACCGCTTTATCACTGCCCTACGCCCTTGATCTTGGAACGCTCTTCATAATTCCCCTTGTCTACAGTCAGATTGATAGCGGGATTACGCCATTGATAGACACGGCGCCTTTCCATTCCTGCACACGAATTTTAGAACGCCGGTGAAACTTAAGGCGTTTAATGAAATGCTGGTTGTGCTCGACAAGGGGCACGCGATGTACCGCCATGGCAAGACACTTTCCCAGAGCAGCCGTAAAAGTGGCCCGGAACACTGAATCTTCCCAGAACGAGAAGAACGCCTTGCGAAGAGACGTCGCCAGGAAGCCCAACGATAAGTAACAGCAGCAGCCAGAGGAAAGTAAGGAAGAGGGCGAGGAGGATGAAGAAAGTGATTCCAAGAATGGTCGGTGCAATGAGCACTCCATACACCTCAGTGAAAATGCAAACTCAGCACCAAGCATATTCGTAACTCTACGCTATGTATATCCAGGAAGAGCAGAGTAAAGCCACTGCCAAATATTTTGCACACTGGAAGCACGCCCGACAAGCGTTCTCCTTGGATACCCTCAGCTTAAGGTCTAAAAAAACATACCGCTTCAATTTCCGGGAGGTAACCATGAACGAACGGCAGGCCTATTTCCATTCACATTAAACTTGCCACCAAAGTCGCCCAGCGGTTCTGCTCCTTGCTCATATTTATTGAAAATTGTTTAGGTTTACGACGGCAAAATTATAACAAAAATGAGGGCATGGTCAAGCTGCTATGAATTTCAATATAAAAACTTCGCTCTGCCACATTTGAGAAAATATTGTGCAAAATGAAGTCGCAAGGAACATACACGCTACTTGGCCAAGCCGTGGGGCAGCCAACCACGGCGCTACTTTGGGCAATGTTTGGCTGCCTCAAAGTACTGGGTCAACCTCGCGGATAGACAGCCAGGGCCACACTTTGAGCCATGCTTGGCTGCCGAGTACTGCGTACCAATTAATTCCTTGGTAATTTTCATTAGCTGGCTGAAACTGTTTGGCCAACTATTAACACATGTAATTGACAGCCGACCAGGACTCAATACAAGCATTCATTGGCTGGCCAGAGTACAGGCTGCCGAGATTTCCCCAGTAATTTATCGATGTTCGGTCGTCAATCAATTTAAGTTGGGCCGGTATATTACGACCTTTTCTTTTCTACACTTTGGTTGCATATGCTAACAAAAGGAACCTTTCTTTCGTCACCAATACCTGCTCCGTCGCCTTCGCAGTATATGAAAGCTAGGTAACGAGCGATTTTTATATTCCATTTTACGTTACAGTGTACTACTGTTCTATAGAATTGACAAGTGGATAACACTGGGTATGATTTATTGATATGAAGTGCATGAATTGGACAAACAAGAAGACTGCAAGGAACCCAAATATACCGCAGCGACAGGTCGGTTTCCCTCTTTGTCCTCATACCAATTTGACCGCTTCATTTCAAAGAATCTATCACTGTCTCCGATCTCAAAGGCTTATATTGTTATATGGTATTTCGGTAAGTAGTGTGTATCGTTCTGATATTAGAGAATATTTGAAAACAGAACGAAGAAATATATCATAAAATCATGGCGATTTATTACGTACGTCAATATCTCTAAATCTCTTACAAATTTCACTTCTTCAAATTTTGCACAAGGTTTTCGATTGCACATTTAAGCATTCTTTCCTAATAAGGCTGCTTACTTGGAAGCTGCATAAAAATTATCAATGTGGTTAAAAACAGTCGGCATAAAGAGAATGCTAATTAAATAAAAGGAACTGCTGCATAAGTGTCTAAACAAGTGTTATATAACTGAAAAATAAAGACTGAGAAAATATTGATTTGGTTTGACAATGAGCAACAGGAAACTAAACTTACCAGGTAGAGCTAGGCCCCTGCCACAACTTTGAGTTAGGCTGGAGAATATGCGTCTTTTCTCAGTAACATGACCACAATTTTAAGTGCCAATTTGGAAGAAACCTTCCCTTCAATCGCCTGGCCTGGTAGGGATTATTTCGTTTCGTTGCTCCACAATCTGCCACTTTTTAAGCGCTAGCAGTGTCGTCTTCTTTCAGCTGCTTACCATTTCTCTTATGTTGGTGCCAACAGAGATGAGACGTCATTGCGTTCAGGCGTGTAAAGCATTTTATGTGGCTGACTATGTATACGCGATCATACCGCTTAACAAAAAAAAAACGCAATCAATCAAAAGTAAAATAACATAATTAGTCCAACTGCAGCGGAATTCGCTATTTGGTGCGCCATTTATACGTTCTTTACAGCTGTATGAAGCATTAGAATACGCTTGTTATACTTACACGAGCTGACGTAGCGCTGAGAGACAGCCAAGGGCATCACATCGACGACGATGTCGTAGCACAAGCGCGGTACGCTATCTGAGTCTCTGGGAAATCTTTTCAAAGCTTCCTCATGCATATATTTGCCGGAGGCAAGCGGTACAAGCCGATGAACAAGGCTCCAAGCGATGAGTAGCCGCGAGTCCCTGCGCGTCATCCGCCTCTCGTCCAGCAGCAGCACCACAAGTGCCACTGAGTTGTCTGGCATTTCAACTTTATTGAGCCCTGTGATTTTCTTGGATGTGGCCATTTCGATAAGGCGCACCCAGTCGTCTGGAACAGATGTGTTGATAGTCTTTTATTTGAAATATACATAGCGGGGAGGCTTTCCTTAGCGCAATAGAAGAAATACTTTTCCGAAATCTATGCAGTAGCCATTCATAGCTAGATCGCAAACACGACGTCCAGGAAATGCACTCTGTCATTCATGTTCGATACCGCGGTGAATCAGTTGTGAGGGTGCTAGGCTACTTAACTTGGAGAATTTGGCTCAATCGCCACCGTTGCTTGGTTGGAGGTGAAGAGCAGGCTTATGCGTACTGTGCGACACCCTTGCATGGTATATACGCCCTGGTGCTCATAATCATTGGAATACCACTTCTTGCGTCTTTCATAGCCGGAGACCCATGACTAATAATTTAGAAACCAAACGTAGCTACGTCAAGACAAAACAAACAATTAAAGCCAATCTGAATAATACCAGACCTGTGCAACATGAATAAAGTTCACGCGCACAGTGATAACTGTCAAATCTGCGTGAACACAAGTGTGGCGAAAAGTCGGTTAACATTTAGAGACTCTCCCGGGTTTGCATATTATACAGAAACTGTACATAATCTAGCTTAAATACACGGATATCTTTTCTGTGGTGAGATATATTTGTTCTGTTCCTGGAATGACACTGCAATAGTTATTCAGGCTGTTGAATTTCTAATTGCATGCCGATGACACATGGGAGTTACAAAACTCTTGCGGCATTACACACAGCGGCCTTTCCGTGTATACAAGAGGCATCGGCACATTACACACACTTCTAGATAATTGCTTTTGTGCACATTGTTGACGTACGGAAGCTACAGCTACCCTTTGTTTACACTCATAGACGCATGGCTTCTTCAGGTGCAGTGCCTTCGCACTTGCCACCCAGCCGCTTCGATGGGACTATCAACGAAACCCGAGCAATACGATTCGATGGAAGACGACTATTCTTCGGACAGGTGCGTGAACAAGGCCCTAGGGGCTATCTTTCACAAGTGCTCGAGTTTCTATATTCCCCTCTCTTGCAAGAGTTGCAATAAACTGTAATCTCTACCCAGCAACAGAGCTGAGAAGTTCCTCGCTCATTGGCTTCTCAAGAGGTTCCCATGACTACATGTTACCAGTCATCATAACGACTTGCAAAAATGGCCACCCTGTTGGGATGAACAGACCAATACAGCCGGCAAATTGAGATTAAAAAAATATTTATTCATGTTTTGGAAGGGAATGCAGTTTTCTCGCGCTGAATTTTTTCGCCCTAATTTTTAGGTACATCGCGTGGCTAACGCCCTTTAGTTGAAATCTGAGTGGACAAAGCATAAACTCAAGTTGTGGTTTGACATTGTTTATCATTTTTTTATTGATTTGGTATGCTATACGGCAAGGGTGGCAAGACTGCGGCTTTTCGTCGGTCCAAGTAGGTTTTAGAATCTAACCTCGAATCTAACTCACACTGTCGGATACGTGTTACACTGAAGGAGACTGTTACGCGCGCGCACCTGAATACGTTTGTCCGTGTGTGGGCGTGTGGAGAGAGAGAGAGACAGAACGGTATGGGAACAATGGTGACTGCAGTAAATGGTGACCCTCGATTGCTCGTTCATCCTCACATAGCCATTATCGGTCAAGATTGTCTCCATTGCAATTTAGCGGGCACTGACAGGGAAATGTAACGGTGACGACAAAAGGATGGCTGGGAAAGGAGTTCCCTGCTCCGGAGCTATGACGTGAACGATTGAGAGACGATGCAAAAGGAGCGACCTAGAGTTCCTTTGAAAGAGTAACCCAGGCTAAAGTAAAGACTCCGAAAGACACCATTGTAAGGGAGACGGGACTCGTAGAGCCTAGTGTAAAACGGCACTCTTATGCCAGCAAGGTTTCCAGTATATTGTATACATGAATGCAAGCCAATCCAACCGAAGCTGAAATTGCTTATGTCGAGCAGTCGAGCGCCCTAACCACTGCAACACCAATCCAAATGGGAAGGATTACTACCTCCCTATACAACTTGATGAAATGAAACAGGCTCCACGCTGAAAAATAAATAGCTTGCATAAGTGATATTTTACGTGATATAATTACGCTCAACCTAAAATTCTTATCAGCAATTCAATTAATTTGGCTGGTTTCACCAAAATACGCTATGGCATTTTTGTTTCAACTCTTTAGTCAAGTTATGTGAAGGCCCCTATATCTCATCTGTGATTTTCATGCATTTCAGCAGGAGAGCTCCGCGTTGAGGCGGGACTGCCATGCCTTTTGCGCTTGCAACAAGATATGTACTGCCGAGCGACAGGTGTTAGCCGCTGTCATGTCAGAGAGTTACTGGTGAGGAATGATATCAGAACGAGGTTCGTTTCATAGTTTGTCCTCCCAAAAAATTGCACCCCTAGAGTTCTCGGAGAGTTTCATAGCATGCATATTTTTGGTGTTTAGTATATCTTTCGAAGATGTATCAAATAGTATGTCCCTTTCACGCACCGCAATAATGTTACAGCCTTGAATAAAACACCTTTCCGCCCTCCCTACTATTCACTGATAGGATGGCTGAAAGGGTCGTATACGAGCCAACTAGGCCCCGTTTTCAAACGATTACAGAAAACCACAGCACTTTCAACGCGTCCTGGTAGCGTGTAGCTCACGAAGCTCTAATGCGCATTCGTCAATACAGGTGGGCCGCAGGGCAAGATGGCTGCGCGTTAGTAGAGCCAGGACACATGTTTTGTGACAATTTCAAATTCCTATTTCAGAGCTTCCAACGAGCATATAAAACGTTGGCAGGTACACACCGGCTGCCGTGCTGTGAAGCCCGGGGCACCACTTCAAGGATACCCTACGAAAAGGTCCTTTCCGCTGACTCTCTGCACACCATGATGCCATTTTGTTCAACTTCAAAGACTATAGCATTCGTTCTTAACTAAACCTTCGAATATTTAATAAAATATTCCTTTAGGCGATGGCTAGCGGCCCTTTGTTCCCCCTCCCTTCTTGTGAGACTCGGCGCTTCGAGCGCATGGTACTACCGAGGAAGTGATCGCACTAGGAGATCCCAATGAACAGATTGGCCCGTTGGCTGTTCCGCGGTGAGAATTTCCATCACTGTGTTTTGCTCTCAGAGCAGAGCCCGAGACCCGTTGAATCCCCAAGATGATATTAAGAGCGGTAACCGTACTGCGTTATATTATATACTTTATATATTATATACCTATATCTCAAGGTAAATAGGATTTAGCATTTTCAGGCGACAACTGTTTAAGATGGACGCCATTTTAGAATAATTTCGACTACCTCTATTTTTAATTGGCACTAAATTTGCACAGCGCGAGGATATTTTAGTATTTCACCTGCATTAGAGTGTGGCTAATGCAGCATCGGCTACATAATGGTTGTCGGGCCCGTGGCGCGCCGCGCATTCGAAGGCCGCGCCACTTCCCAATGCTCCCTGCGCGCTGCCTGTTTCCCCCTCCCCGCTCATTCGGGGATAACCGGTCCCGCGCGATGGGGCTATAAAAGAAGGCACGCCCGCCGTCTCGCCCTTTCGTCGTTCCTGCTTCGCTCCTGCTTCGCGCCTGGCGCTGCTCCACGGAAGACGACCCGCAGGCTGCAGCCCCCGGACGACAACCTAGCACCGCCTTCGACGACCCCTGTGAGATTAAATATGTTTGTTACACGGCCCGCTGTGTATTTGTCGTGTGCATCTCTCGGGCAGAGGAATCGCCCACATGGTATAGGGAGCATAACTACTTTATGTCCCCTAAGGTGCTCTATTCTCGTGATCACCGGCCCATGAGCAGTTTGCAAGAGAGTCATGATGGTAAAGGTAGGCCTGGTGGCTGTGCCGCAAATCAATGATAAAATCCGCTCGTCTTCACCATGCAGGCTTTCGCGCCCGTAGGACACTTCTGTACTCCGTGACCGACCGCAATAAGTAGCGCTTCCTTCAGCGGCGCGGCTGAAGGAGGCGCTCAGCTCTTTATGCTGGAACCTTCAACACCCCCGTTTTCCATGCGACAAGCTGAAGTGAACTGGATCATCAGTCCCGCTTGGAAGGCCCCCCCATTGTCAGCGATCACACTAAAAGTGCGAGCTGAAAAGGAGCAGCCAACCTCCTTGCTAGTATGTGCGCTTGGTGACACTCCCGCGACACAGTTATTCATTCCGGTCATCTTCACCATATAGGAACTGGTAACAGTTATAGTCTATTTTCGAATAAAAATAGTAACTGCATTTTGCACAGCTCCCCATCACTGTGTGTTGCTTTGCTATCAGTATCGAGTGGTTTCATGTTTTTTGCGGTTGCTTTTACTGCTTTACGGTGACATTAAGAGTAACCCTGGCCCTTATAAGCTCGACTCTATCCTTCGAGAACTGAGAAAAATGTCTGCTGGTCACAAGGACTTCATCAGAAGTAAATAGTGCTGATGGCCTTAATGGCCAAGTGTTCTTGATGAATAAGAAAATTACAGATCTTACCACACTCCTTAGCGCTTTATATTTTCACTGGAAAGGTATAGCTGCACTCCGCAAGATCTGCACACAATTTAAACCTCTACAACGAAGACGGCTCGCCTTGTTAGTGTGCTCCAGGCTCGTCCCATCGACGCCGAAAAATACTTGGGACAAAAGAACTTCATATTTTATGGCTTACCTGGTGCTAAACCATCTAAAATCTATTCACAATCACAAGACCTAAATAATCCGCACTGCGTCGAACACCAAATAAAATAAAAGGAGCCCACCGCCTCGCACGACACCCCCAAGATAGGCAATGCCATAAATTGTAAAGTTACACTCTTTCGAAACTAAAGAATCGGTTCTTTCTAGGGGTGCAATATTCAAAGATACAGACGATAGCTTAGGTGTAGATTTTTTTCACGCCGCGTTCATATTTTCCACAAATACTTTGTCGTTTCTTCCAATACGAAGTTTGTGTCTGTTTAGCTGAGATTTTAAACACTGCTAACCGGTCTAAAACATTGCCTTTTTTATAAAATTTCACAGTCTGTAAAAGACATATCCTAAAATCAATCTTTCCGGTCATCAAGATACTTTGTTGGCCGAGTTGGTACTTATTCATTATTGATATAAACAGCGCGAACACGAAAACAAGGGACAAGAAACACGAAAGCCACAGTACATGCGCTGACTCACAACTAAGCCTAAGCCGTTTACTGCAAGGCCCAGAAAAACAAACATGAAGAAAACGAAACAGTCTCGTGAAAAGCCCCTGGGTTCACCTGCTGCATAAAAATTACTTTAAAAAATCACTTAAAAAAGACACTTCTTTCCTTGAAAGAGCAAGAGACGTCTTGCTGATACACTTATTGTCCGTTGAAATAAAATACGCTTCCACTATCTCTCTCGTTATCTTCTCTTTGTGGCGATATAAAATCTTAACACTGTCAAACTTAGGAGTGCATTTCTTCTTCTCCTTCTTCATTATTTCACATGACTGGCAATGGGATACTAGAAACGTTTTGTCCTTTCCAATTTCCAAGTTGTTACAGTGTTCCTGTAGTCTCGTATTTATACACCGTCCGGTTATAAATAAGCGTCCCCCGGCCCGGCGCCCGGCTCTTTTAGGGGTGTGCGTTTGGAAGAGGCTCTGCTAACCCTGCTGTGCCCCCTCGGGGGCTTAGTTTCGAACAACCATGGCCTGCAAAGGCCGTGCTGAAAAAAGGGCCACATAATGGGCTGTTGCCGCGCAAGGCGGACTTATTGTTGTCCGATGGCGGAACGAATCACTGCCACATCGGCGCAACTATTTGGGCCGTGACCCCTTTTCCCAAGCATTTCACCCCAGAAGAGCCGAGCACCAGGCCGGGGGACAGCTTGTACCCATTTTATAACCGGTGGGTACCCGGCGGCACCAGGGATCGAACCCGGTACCTCCCGAATGCGAGGCGGATGCTCTACCACAAGGCCACCGCTTCGGAGGGGCGCGCAGCGGGGTTTACGGAGCTTCTCCCAAACGCACACCCCTGTAAAAGCCGAGCACCAGGCCGGGGGACGCTTGTACCCATTTTTACCGGTGGGTGTCCGGCGGTGGGTTTCGAACTGACCACCTCCCGCAGCCGAGACGGGCTGCGGCTCATCGCGATCTACCCAGCCTAAACATGCGCCAACAATCTCTTAAACTCGCAACTTCCTCATGAAGTTGTACATCGTGTCAAATCTTCTAACATTACCAGACAGCACTCTGCTTTTACTAACGAAAATATAATTGAATAACCACGTTGGTGGCTCACAATTATGTCCATCCTGCAACTGTTCCCCTTTTTCACGCCATAAAGATGTGACCATCAAGTTGCTTGGGGGAGATGTCCTTAATGCCGTCATGAAGCAGTTGACTTGTTCTGTCATTACCATCCGGTTAGACTAGATATCTCATGAGTAAAGTGCCGAGTTACACCCCAAACGCTACTAATTGGCGTGTGTTATAGTTTACCTCGCAAAAGTCCCAACATTCCTCGCAAACTTCACAATGTTCTAAATAATTTTCTTTAAAGCATCCTAAACCACACATCCTATTTTAGGGAGATTTCAGCTGCTCTAATATCGAACGGAGCAATCAACTCAGCTCATAGTCAGAAAGCAACGAAGGAACTCATAGACGTTTGCCTTATTTTTAATCTTCTACAACTAATGTCTGAACCACTGGTCACGCTGCGGAAACAGCTACAACTCTGGATCTCATGCTGACTACTTATCAAGACAGTCTGGAATTTATTACATGCCTCCGAGAAATCAGCTACTATAAATTAATGCGTGACATGTTTACCTTCTTACTTCAATAAAGCAAACCTCCAAGAAAACTACTCGTATCGACGATAAGGGATACAAGAAGGCGATTATCAGTGAAATAACCAACTTCCTGTCAGTATTTGAAACCAATTTTCATGCTGGAAAAATAAATGAAAACAAGATTTTCTTCAAACATAAAATAACCAAACAAACCAATAAATATATCCCAACATGCAGTTTTCAAAAAAACAATAAGACACTGTGCACCACAAAAATATTAAAAGGCTCGAAAATAAGAAAATAAAGCGCGCATCCGTAAAGCAAAGCGCCAAGCAAGCCCACACGCGTAGGAAAAATAATACAAAGCTGAACACGCACACCTGACCACAAGCGCTCATTTTATGAAGTAGACCTACCAAACATGTGAGCAGGGAACTGTAACTTCTGCAAAATGCTAATCCTGAAGGCAATGAACTTCTCACAAACAATGCTGGGGAAAACATGACCGATATAGAATTCGGTAACACATTTAACACTGCATTTTCAACAGTTTTATTGACTGAACCGAACCACCACATTTTCCATTACCACTTACTATACTGCAACCATGGAAACAATAAGCTTCAGCAGCAGTGGAGTTTATGATTTAATTCATCAAACCAGGAATTAATCTGCCACCGGCATAGATGATAACAAGTCAAAAGTCTAGAAGAATACTAAAGTAGCAACTTCCAGTATCTTTTACTTATTGTTTTCGCAAGTACTCTCAAAAGGAGCCATACCAGACGATTAGAAAATGGGAAAGGTACTTCCTTTCAAAATACTGCTACTACTGATTCACCTCCTAATTATCGTCCAATTTCAATAAAAAGCGTACCCTACAAACTCATGAAACAAGTCAGTTACTCTCGCTCATCCAGTTTTTAGATTCAAACAGTTTTTTCTGTTATTCATACCATAAATTTTTCGAGGGACTTTACTGGGAAACTGAGCTCGCCATTTGTCTTCACGATTTTCACGCCAACCTATAGATATTAACCTGCAAACTGCCGTCATTTTATTTGAATTTGCTAAGGAAATCGGCACAGTACCTCACCATCGCTCGTTTCTAAACATTTCTCAACTGAACCGGCCTTCTTGCCAAGAATCTCTCCCGACAGACCTATGTCATCTGCAAAACTCGTTTTTGCAGTTGATGATGACACTCAGCTGTAAAAAAATATTAATGCATGTCTTTTCACCGCCGTCGTAATACTCTTGTTTTTCAGGACGCAATTTCTTACTCTCCATTTTGCATTGCCCAGTCGTACAAATATATAGATATCACCATTTATTTTTTTTTATTTTTAATCTTGGCGATTGCACTTGCGTAACTTGATATCATCGGATAGTAAAACACTAGGTTTCTTGAAACGTCATCTGCGGAAACCCCACAATACGTCAGACTGCAAGCATATATTGCACTCATAACAACTAAACAGGATTATACACAACTCCTTTGGAATCCCCATTAAGATATCTAAAAAAATCAATTGAAGATGTAGAAAACAGGGACACAGGATTCATTCCCTCCTCATATTCATGTGACGTGAGCATGTCATCTATAAGATTACAGTCAGGTTTACCTAATACTTCCACTCGTAGCAGCGTTGCCATTGTCTTGTGTCAAAGAATTTTTATTTGCCACTAACACAAGAACCATACGGCTGCGCACTCCCGTCAGGCAGATCACATCGAATCGGTAATCCGCTACAAGATCAACGTCTACGTGCCCGCAATACTGGCTTTGACAGTTCGCTTTGCGCTCGAACAGCAGCTGACTTAAACAGCCTTCCTCGACATATCACTACCATAACACGTTCATCAACATTTACGAGTGCTCTATAAACCTCCATTTTGTAAACATCTTTAAGGAAAATAAAGTGTAGTTTCAGTAATAAAAAGCAAAACGAGAAAAGTTGAGCTGCATGCCCCGTCGTTGACTGTAGCTTCGTCCAGATCCCAATATATTGCTTCTAAGCGCAAGTTTGGCACAATGAATAGCTTTAAACAATTTGATATGTTTCTTTACAATTACAGGCGATGCCTCTAATTAATGAGGTAATACTTGGGCGTGCAGTGAGCTTTACAAAAGGTAGTGTAGAGTGACCAAGAACGCACCTTCTGACGCGTATCCTTCTGTGAGGCTTCCTAGGTTGCCAACAGATACAGAGAGAGGCTGGAAAATCTCCTGCCGGAGAGATCTAATAAATCTCACCACTGTTGTGAAAGGGAAAGAAGCAATGTGTTAAGGAACTTTGTGCAATCAAAGAGAGTGCTGCAGCAGCACCTTTGAAACGTTCGGTCACACGTATGTACAGTTTGAAAACCTAGATTTCTTAAGCTGTGGTATTAATTTATGAATAATATCCTCCACTTTGGCGAGTCGTTGGCCTATTTTCGTAATTTTTGTCTGAGTCATCTGAATGTAACCGCGGGAAAAGAATTGCCTTTCTTTGGAGGATATGGAAGTGGACTAAAACTTGGTGTAGTGAAACTTTGGCTTCAAAATGTGTGCCCAGAAGCGGTAGGGGATTGATTAAGACGCCCAACTACTGTTTCATTGTACCCGGATATGATCGCGAGCGCTGGCGGCTGCATTTCAGTGGAGGCGCAACAGAGAGTTGCCTGTGTGCTGTTCTATATCGAAGCACGTTAAATATTCTCGAACGGAAGAAATTACTCCGTAGTCGCCAATTACTACAGCTTTCTGTCTTTTTACTTTCACGAACCACTTCCCTTCCAGCGCAGTGCAGATCATCGTAAAAACGTCTGAGATCAGTGCGACACCCGCAATGAGGGAATGCGTAAGCATTCTTGTAGAAGAAGAGACACGGAAGAAGAGGAGGCTTCCAGCTTGTGACGTCAAACTATGACGTAACACCCATGAAAGTTGGGTGACACGTGACTCCCATTTGACGTGGACATTACCTCCTTTGGGTATTTCGACGTCTGATTCACTTAATTGGCGTTAAATAACTAACGAATTACTCCGCATGCAACACATTTTTCTACAACGAGATGTGTCATTTTCTATTTTGTGTAACCATTCGTTTTCTTACCTTTTCGTTCGAACGCAATCCTGCCGACAAACTTCTGGTGGCACGACCTTGAAAGCATACCATCTCAATACGCACGCATTAAAATCTGACATGTACTGCTCGTTCGGATCCACCCAGCGACAAGCTGGGCAGGGCTGACGCGGTGGCCCTTAGACAACTACATACGCTTATGTACCCCAACTCGAAACAATACCACGGGCTCTATCCCGGTACATACCCTACAAATATATGCAAGGTCTGCCACACTGATATAGCCACTTTAACTCACATGCTCTAGGACAGTAAGAAAAGCTCGCACAGTGCTAACTCCGGAACCCTCCCGCCGCAGTTGACCGGTGCCTTGCTCAGCGCCAGACCTAAGGCCCTGTCGGCGAAAGCTCTGCCGGACTATAAATAAAGTTGTTCCCAACCAACTGCTCGTTCCCGTTCATACACCTTTAAAATAGGAAAAACGCTGATTCAAGGGTGGTATTATTGGATATATTGTGGCTACTCACAACTTTCGCTCGTATCAATAGATTGAAGCCGTGCTTATACCACAGGAATTTTTGCCCGTATTATTACCTCTACATAGATGCAGGAGCGTACCCACCGACCAGCTCTGCACGAATGATGTCCTTGACGATTGCAGTTGCGTTCATCTGCGGGTCGTAAGCAGACAAGTAATCCGCGTAGTACGATTCCAACCTCCGCCCTCTAAACGTTTTCCGTGAGTTCTTCATCCAGCTCTCGTCTTCTTCATTTATCTTCATCTGTAGCAGTTAAAAAATCCCACATAAACCGCATAATACGAGGATTTGGCTCTTTTTCCTATACGCATACCCTTAAAATAAATAATGAATAAAATTCACACGTTGCAGTAACGTTGGTGACATTGGCCCCTTCTGCCTCAAAGGTAGAAGCTTACTGGCTAGCGGTCAAAGCGCGGAAGAAAAATGTGCCGATGGGTTCATAACACCAGGCAGAAACGAATAGTGCGAAATCTGTGGTATCTACTGCTTCCGCTTCGCAGTCTTATATTGAGGTAGGTCATAAATCTAAAGAATATACAGGACTTCCGACAGGGAATGTACTCTTATGCCAGAACATCACATTTTTAGACTGTGATGATCAGGATTTGAACACTCGTACAGTCACTTGCACTTGATTTCACGCTAAAAGGCAGAGGTTTAGAGTCAACAATATAGCCAGCCTCTCCAGAGGCCTGAAAGCGGTTACATCTGCCCATTGTCCCGAAAATGTATCATAGGCATAGTTTTGTTACGCAACGTGCCAGCAGCGGTCGAATGTAACACTGGATCCGTTATTACAATTAGCGAACCCCAAGAGTGGCTTGCGACTGAAATTTCATGGCAATGCATCGGTAGATAATGGAATAGCCACTGGGAGATGACGGTCGAATGCCTTCGGGTATGAAATGCCGCTTCATTCCATATTTGAAGGAAAAATCAACGGCTCAACTAGTTTATGAAGAAAAAACGTCAGAAGCGCATTGTTCCCAGTTTTAACACCTTCTCAGACTTTTCTGTACCATTGTAAGCCTGAGGATACATAAACCGAACACATTAGGGTAAAACAGTAATTAACAAGGAGCACATTGCTTATCATTTTATTTAACACGTAACAATGTTATTTGAACGAGTAGAGCTTCAAACAACCAGCAATATTCGAAAGCGCTGCGAGAGCTTTTTAATCGTGCGGCTTTTCCTCTGTTCACGAGGCTGTAAAAAGAGAATAATTACCGTTATAACGTGCTTCATAGAGGCATCCAGTGTGCTGCTGAACCTGACAAAGGTAGGAAAGCCGTACACGAAACTTAGGTAGACCAACCAGTGCAGGATGTCGAAGTCGTGGTTGGGATCAAGATTCGAAATATCGAGGCAGAGTTCGTTCAAAAAGTTCTTCATTGCACCCCTCTGCACCGGAAGCAGCAAAGAAAAAATGGCACACGTTAAGATGAGGTCTTATTTTTCAGACTTGAATTATTCAGTGCAAGCGTAAAGATCAGTGCAAATCATTGTTACGTTCACGTTATTTTTTTACTCAGACCACGTTTTTCGTTCGCACGAAGTTATTCCTCCTTGATTTCATGCCACAAAGTCTAGAACGATACCTGAAGTTCTACAAATATGTATAGAGTAGAGCTTGTCATTATGCGGTCGCAGTGTTGGGTCTGCAGCGTTTCTTCGTTTGAGCGCAATATGCAACAATTTTTGATGCTCTCTTCTTGAAGAAAACAATTGTGACGTTCGTAAATGGCGCCGCTGTAATCTTTTGCGGTGCTGAATCCTATCTATTGTGCATGATAATAACTCTGCTCTATTGAAATATTAAGGAGGAAGAATAAACCCACAAAACGCCCGGTATATATTTTTATAAAGCCCAGTAACGTGTTGTCTTTCAGCTCCTGTAGAGGGACGACAGCTACTGTACATGTGTTAGATGACATATTCGATTTTTAAACATTGCCATGTTCTTCATGTGTTCTATGTTTTTTGAGTTCTGTAGCTTTGATCAAAGTGGAATTCTTGTTTAAAATGATGCCAGCGTCGTCTGGGTGTCGACCAGTAAGTCAATTTTGGCTTAGCGCACCAGCTCTTGTAATCTGGGCTTCATAATGGAGCCTAACAAAACTACTTAGCGCCTATTCTGTTCTCTTACCTAACTTTCGTGGAGTAAAACATTACTCGTCTTTTTCTCTGTCATGAAATTGGCGCACGTTTTAATTAAATCAGCGTGGGCGCGAAAGAGGCCCGCGGGGCGTCCTCGTAGAGCATTCCAGCACATTGGAGAAACGTCTCTTCACTGCGCGAGGGGAGGGCCTATCCTTCAACGTATCGGCGTCACCCTCCTTCTCATCACTGGGCGGCGACAGTGACTCATCCGCATGGAAGGTACTCGTCATCTCGAGAACTTTCTAAAGCGCTTAATTAATGACAGCGCGGGGCTGGCGGGAGGACGAATAAAAGGGCGAAGCTACGTGTATATGCGCGCTGGCCTGACGCTTTGTAACGGACAGAGGCTGCGAGCAATATTTATTGAGGTCGCGTTGCTTGTGCTAGCCAACCAGTGTTAGAGGCAGTGTTGCTGCGGGTTAGCAAGTGCTGCTGCTTGTCTTCTAGAATCAAACCGCTGTTCGATGAGCCTGGGTGTTCTGCGAGGGAGTGATGCTCGTCTTACAGGACCGCCACGTCGTGACACTCCAGATGCCGGTCTTCGGCAGTTCCTGGTAGTAAACAATTTTGTGTTTGCGTGTTTGACTCTGCTGAATTGTTCAAAGTTGCAAAGACTGTGTGCTTATTGAGATCCTCTTTAGTTGCTTGCTTTCCATTGCCGTTCTGTGAATATAATCTGTGTGTTTTAAGTGTTAGTTTCAATTTCTCTGTATCGTCTCTTGATGTGTATAGTTTTTGCCTTGATACTTCTGCCTCTAACCATTACTCTATTCATAAACGGTGAAATCTGGGCACAAAACAGTTAACCCGTTCTTCTACTAGAGGTAGTTGAGTTCAGGCTGAGCTTGCCACGCAAGCTGAGTACATCTCCTCTGAGACCGGAGTTATTACCCCCCCTCACTCTAAGGGTGTCCTGGAGTGTGCGTACTATTAGTCGCGCATCATTAATAACACTATAGTTATTTACGAGCGACAATTATTCTGGCATCAGCGACAGTATATTTAGTGCAATGAAGCTCAGAGGACAGAGAACGAGTTCATGAAGAGGTCGTAAAGAGAGCAATGGTTAGCCTTGACCGCCTAGTAAAGAGCAGAGACATTAGTCTACCAACCAAGATCCGTATAACCCGTGCTATGGTCTTTCCAGTTGTGATGTATGGATGCGAGAGTTGGACTGTGAAAAAGGCTGACCGCCGAAGAATTGACGCGTTTGAATTGTGGTGCTGGCGAAGACTCTTAAGAGTTCCTTGGACTGCCAGAAGATCAAATCAGTCGATATTGTCGACCATAAACCCTGACTGCTCATTGGAGGGTCAAATTCTAAAGTTAAAGCTCAGCTACTTTGGTCATCTGATGAGAAGAGAGGAGTCGCTGGAGAAAGATTTGATGTTGGGAAAGGTTGAGGGTCGCCGGAGAAGGGGTAGGCAGCGAACGCGATGGTTAGATGGCATTCTCGAGGCATTGCAGATGAAGCTATGTGATGTTAAGAAGATAGTGAAAGACCGGAAAGCGTGGCGTGACATGGTCTATAGGGTCACGAAGAGTCGGACACGACTGAACGCCTGAACTGACTGAGCAGAGCGATAGCGAGAGGTGACGCTGCGCGGAAGCGGATATTGTTCCCTGTTGTCGCCGCCGTGGCGCAAAGGGGATTAAGGCCCGAAAGGCAACTCGTCTCTATCCCGACGGAGGGGAGGCGGAAAGGGTTAGTCCCCGTAGCAGGAAACAAAGGTCACTCCGCTGCCGTCGCCGCCGCTTCGCTGCTTTTGTGGCGGTAGCTCACCGGCGTCCGCTAGGTACGCCTTCATGTCCAGCTACTGGAGTCTGTGCATACCTCGGCCGGAACGCCGGTCACAACACTGAGCTCAACCCGCCATTTGGCAAGCCTGCAATATCTGCGAGGGAGCAGCGCTCGTCTTAAAGAACACCCACACCGTGACTCTAGACGTCGGTGTGAGGCAGTGCTCTGTGAACAATGGTATTTGTTTTACTCTGCTGAAAAGTAAAGTATTGTCAAGACTCTGTGCTTATTGAGATCCTCTTTAGTTGCATGCTCTGCACTGACCTTCTGTGAATCTTGTCTGCGTTATAAGTGTTAATGGGAAATTGTAACGTCTCTTGCTCTGTATAAAGTTTCTTTTTGTTTGTTACGTGGAGGTCGCCAGGCAGGGACGACCGCCGCCACATTTATTTGAGGAGAAGCTGAAGAGGTGGTGGTGGTGGTGAAAACATTTATTATAATACATAGAGGTATATACACTAGGTGGGATGCCTAGACAGGCACTTCATTGGTGTTTGCCATAGACCGGGCGCTCTGCGTTAAGACCTTTTGGGCCTCTAGGGTGCAGCAGCCGGACAGGGTCGCCTCCCAGTTCTCTCGGGTGGGGTTGGGAATAGGGGGCAAAGACGGGTTTTTCTGGCGGGCCCACACCATGTGGTAGGTGTCAGACACCTCCCCACAGTCCGAGCACAGCCCGTCGAATTGCAGATCAAAATGTTTTAGAGTAGCCGGGCACAACATTGTATTGTTGAGCAGGCGCAGGAGCACCCGCTCGTTAGCCTTCCCCAGCCCTTTGCACGGGGTGGGAAGAGTTTTGTGCGTAGATCTGTAATATTCACATATTTCTTTAAATTTGTAATCTGGGCTGAAATCAAAATCCTGGTCCGCGTCGGGTCCCGTGGGAAATGCCCGGAGAGAAAGCGCGCGGGCGGCGGCGTCGGCTGCCTCATTCCCGGTTGCGCGTATTGCCGTTCCCCGATAACTTCAGTAACGGAAATGCTGGGTCCGTGCTTAAAAAATAAAGCACAACCTTACGTTCTGTTCGCGCATGAAGCGCAGCATGGGAACGGAAATGCACTATAAATAAAATAGCCTCCATGATTAAAATCACTCACTGTAAAGAGCGTAATACATCGGTGTTGTCTGTCCCGCCACCTTTGCTACGTTGAATAAGTTAAATAGAATATCGGCGCGACGTAATTCTGGTATAAATGTTTAAAGCACGTTAAACGGCGATTGTTGCTCAGAGGTGTCTCTGGACGCAACCTAAAACAAACATTCCCTCACTGAAGGAAGGAATCGAATACGGTGAAGGTAATTGTATAGTGTAATTGTCGCCATAGCGTGATATCATGGCTGTGTTAGTGGCTGGGTTTGCTGCTAATAAAAATAAAAACATCGCAATATACAACCGAAAGGGGAACGTACTTGAAATAATTTAGTAATATATTTATTAATAAGTTCTGGTTGTAAAAAACTAATAACTTGCACGTACAGGAATCGAACGCATGTTTCAGAATCAGGTACGTGGTGTTGATTGATGCGCAACATAAGCTACGGGAAGTGCGGTCTTTAAATGCGTTGTTATTCGTTTTGATTAAACGTACTAAAGATGGCGCGAAGGACGCAAATTGAATGATCAGAGGATTACTGAAAACACTTTTTGTCCAGCAAAATATTTTATTGCGTATGCATTTTAGTTTTTGTACTGCCTTGTACACTCAAAAAGAAATCGGCACGAGTAGGACATATAGTATGAAGAGAGGATAACCGATGGTCGCGTAGCGTAACAAACTGGATAGTTTGGATTCCAAGCGAAGGAAAGCGTAGCAGGGGGCGGCAGAAAGTTAGGTGGGCGGATGAGGTTAAGAAGTTCGCAAGGAGTCAAGTGGATGCAGCTAGCACAGGACCGGGTTAATTGGAAGAATATGGGAGAGGCCGTCGCTCTTCAGTGCGTATAGTCAGGCTAATGATGATGATAGTACACTGAACAACAGATATTGCTTTACCGACTTCCTTTTTGATGTGTTTTATTTTTGAGTGACGCACCCGAAACTTCCGTTTCTACAGTTTTCGGGAAATGGTAATACGCGGCGGTGGCAGGGTCCGGCCGAGGCGAAGGCGCCGAACATTCCGAAGCTCTCGTGCCGGCGCTGCCTCGTCCTCTTCGGCACGTGCCGGGCGCCTCTTCTTTTCAGGCGTCAGCGCATGTGGTTGCTCCGGCGCCTGTGGGATCCGCTTTGGAGTGGGGCGAACGCATGCCACGCGAGTCAGAATAGTTACTTCTAACTCTGACCCTTGCCCTGGCTTCAACTGGTGAAAACTGGCCACCAAGTGGCCAATTCCTTCTGTCATTAGATGTAGTTGAATTCCGGCTCAGCTTGCCGCACAAGTCGAGGACATCTCATTCGAGACCGTGGCAGCTACCCCTCATCACTCTAAGCGTGTAAAATAATAACACTATAATCATTTACGAGTCATTCTGACGTCGCAAACTCTAGCAGCACACCTTAACAACTGATCCCTTTCTTGAGTGCGCTTGGAAATGCTTGTGGAAATGTGATTTAGGCTGGCTCATGCATAGAAATGCCATCGATTAGTGATGCTCCTTCATGACCTTTCTCCAAATAAGTTGAAATATAAAGCGTAGTCAAGTTTCTCTGCGCCTGCTTGTGTGCCCTGGTCTGCAAAAGCAATGTCAGGCCCCCTTGTAGAGCATTTTGTCCATGAAAATGACCACGCGCTTTAAAATACTCGCGCATTATGGGGGGCGAAAAGAATGTTAATTTTATAAAACGTGTCCTATTTCTTTCTACAGAAGTCTTGTGGTTCACGTGACATAATTCTTTACCTTGAGAAAAAGCAGAGCACTTGCACGCTGAAAAGCAATGCCAACTGCTCAAGCAAGAAGCCGTGCTTGGTTGGTCGACTAACAGGAAACATTTCCGATTTCTCACTGGAGTTCACACTGGCATACTACGTCTCTATAGCTCTGTTTTAGTATGTCCCTTGAATTCAGAATTCGTCGAGCTTAGAGCAAAACGTATAAGAAAAAACATAATTGTCAAGCTCTGGAATACCGCCTTCCTCCTCAACTAAACGACGCCAGGATCGCTTAAACCATGGGTGACATGACAACACGACCACGTTTCTTTAAAAACCATAACGCATTACCTCTAACTGTTTACTAAAGTTGATAATCTGATTACTGTGTCAAATTTAGTTTGATTTCTTCCTAACACTTAAGCTGCTAACATTTACTCATGTGATTGTTTGTATGATTGCGTGTCTGTTCTTTTATTATGAGGTCTATGCTGCATTATAAAGGGGATATGCAAACAAAATCAATTTACCCAGGAAACTAGAATATAAGTGTAAAACGTGGAATTTAAAAAAATTCGAAACATCATAAAGGCAAACATAACAAAGATATCAATGTAAATAAGAAAATATTAAGATAACAGCTTGAGGGGCTAGTTGGTGCTGCATAATACCCAGAAATGTGGCGCAACAAACACAAACACAAGCGAAGAGACAACACACGCGCACACTACGAACTGTAATCTGGATCTGAACACACTTCATCTTCATCACTCCTCTTCTTCTACACTGAAGTACATCTTCTCATACTTTCTCTTCACTTCTCTTCCTCTTCACCACTACTCTTCTTCAACACTCAAGTACATCTTCTCACTATCCTCTTCTTTGCCAAGGAGATAGTGGCAGTTTCTTCTCCGCAGAACATAAACATCGTCCAAGCATGGCAGTCACCAATTCTACACTCACGTGCATCTACACACCTCTGCGCTGCCCAGCAGCTAATACCACGCTGGACAGTCACAACGCCCACCACATAGTCACATAGTCACACACTAATAACCACCACCACACATGTGCAGTGGGACTTGTCCATCCAAAACACATCACTTGTGAAGTCCCTATGTATTGAAAAAACTGTAACCTGCCAACATGTCTACGAAGCAACGAAGTACATGAGAATGAGAAGTACATGTACTTGAGGGAAAAAGGATCCATAAACAAACAAGGCCACAATACATGAGAGGTGTCTAAGAATAATAGCTTTGCATTACTCAAGAAGATTCCTCCATAAAAGTAAATTCTTTTCTACGTAAACTCAGCGAGGCTTCACTAATACATCTGTCTTCTTCTGTATCCAGAACGCCTCTAAACTTTCGCGCGCCATCTTATCCCGACTCTTCCTTAAAATATTAAGCCTGCTAAACAATGGCTCACACTTGCACTTCCATAGCCTCCTTTATACACTCTGTGCCTGTCAACTCCGCGCTCCGCGGCCGTCGCCGCCGCTCCTCGTCCGTTGACAAGTTACGCCGCTTGCTGCCGAGAGATGGCGACAGCGACGTAGGGTCACCTTCGCCAGGCGCATGGAGGAAGAAAAAAACTAGGAGGGGGCGCTGCGACGGAAACGTGAAGCCTAGTCATAAAAAAATATAATTAAAATAATCATGGGAAATTAGCCGTGACGTGATACGGCAAGCGGTAGCCGGTAGCTGGTTTCGGTTGCGGTTTCGCACGCTTCACTCTGAAGGAATGCCTTCGCGTGGCCTTCGCTACGCGGCGCCTGCACTAGAAACCTGAGGCGCGCGCTGCGAGCAGGCGATGGATGAAACTTTGGACTTTTAGACGGGCTGATCCCGTGGGGGCTGCCGCCGTCACGCAGTGCACCCATGTATTTCGCGAAGTATGGCTAGGTTCTCTAAGCTGCGCCATATAAAACGCTTGCGGGGCTCGGCGCACAAAGACGAAGCACGCGAGAACAAGAACGAGGGGACGAAGCGCTGATGATCGCTTCGTCCTGTCGTCCGTTGTGTTCTTGTGCTCTGTCTTTGTGCGCTGAGTCCCGCAAGCTAGCCCAACAAAAAGTACTGCCATATGAAATGCTGCGTGGCGGCCGGGATGCAAGAACTACACGGATATACCTCGGGGCTGTCGCTCCAACGGTGAGTATCCTAGCTGTTGTGCGCACTCCTCGAGAAATGAAACGTTTGTTTGTCAGGGCATGTGCATGTATTGTTCGAGACGAAAATCGTGATTCATTTGGGAAATGCAGACCTCAAATACACATTGTTACGCTGAAGCCAGTTCCCCAGGCATGCAATGTTATGTCGAATTCGCAGTCTCCCTGACGATACCAAATATGAAAAGGCCACCTGTAGTTCCCACTAGTGTGCCTATAAACACGGAGTAGAATGAAACAATTGTAAACAAAGTAACTTATGTGTTACGACGAGACGCACAACTTTCGGCAGACCACTCCGATATGCTTTCCGCAGGGACATCCAAAGTCACGAAACAATACCATGTACCCTGCTGCTTTTGAGTCTGGCAACTATGTTGGCTAAATTTCCAAGAATCATTGCGCTCAAGAGAGAGAAGGGAGCGGAGTTAGAGGAGGTTGGCTTGCGGAGGTTGCGCGCGCTCCCTCCTAGTTTTTTTCTTTCTCAATGGCCAGGCGAGTGCAGGGTGCGCCGTGTTGCAAAGCGGTCCGGATAGCCACGCGCTACCGCTGTCTCGCTGTTTCGTGGACTGTTCTGCTGTGTGCAAGGTCATGCTTCTACTTTTCTCTGCCTTCGGGTGCTGCAGGAATACAGCATTGCACCAGCTGGTAAGTGCCAGCTTTGCTTTGCCCTTCCGGCCATCGCTGCGTAGTATTCAGCGGCTTTGAGGCTTGTAAAAAATAGTGACAGCACCAATGTGTTTATTAAGCGTCAATACTGCAATAGTAATGTTAGATGCGCACCTGTGCTTTCTGGACTGCAATGCTAATTGCTTCCCTGCCTAGCTCGTCTGCGTAGTGTGTTAGCGTGCTCCTGCGAAGCTTTTTTTTTTTTTTTGCAGTATACGCTAATTACGAAAATTTGTGATAAAATAGAAACACAAGGTTTACCTATTGTGAAGATGACTACTTTAAACAAAATCTTGCAAAGCCTATATTAGTTTCCCTTCTCGCACTCAACCGCATTAAGGCCTGTGAGAAATAATGACAACACCAGAAGTGTGTTTATTACGCGTCAGTAAGGTAATAATAATATTAAATGTGCACGTGTATTTTCTGGACTGCGATGCGAACTTCCTCCCTGGTTAGCTCGTCTGTGTGATATGTTACATGTGCTCCGGCGCAGTATTTTTTGTTTCGCTAACTGCGCAATTCTGTGAAAAAATAAAACCACGGGCTTTGCCTGTTGTGGCGATTATTTTGGAGTGATCGAAACAGAAAGATGCAACGCGCATATTTGTCTTTCCTTGTTTTTCTAGTTAAAAAAAAAGAAAAAACGTTTGTACGACGCGCTGAATCATTGAAAGTAACAGCTGATACCAAAATTGTTCTCTTTACAGATCTCAATGGCATACTGCGATGCAGTTGTTCCAATCATCTGTAAATCAAGCTGGCTTCTGAAGTGCTATCAGTGACAGCAGTCACCGTGAACTTTTTTCCCTACTTGTGGCAGCTATTCATCACACCACTTCTACATGGTACTCTTGAAGCACAATTGCTGTTGTGAAATGTGTAAATAAATGCTGGTGACTTTCTTCTTAAATTTTGTTTTATTGCAGCGTAGACTAGCATTGTAATTTTTCTATTACCATTGGTGCTAGCGGAGCAGTCATGCAGTTTTTCGAGCAATGCGCAATTTCTTGAAACTGCCTGACATAAAATGTCATATAGTGTTGGTGTTATTGCCTAACAAGTATCATGATCACTTGTTATGCTTAGTGGATGTCGGCCTTACAAGTAAATATGCTGAATATGCACGACTCATGGTTAGGAACAGTTATTCCGCTAGCGAATAACAGCGCTCCCGCCCGGCGTCGACATTCGTACCCGTGCGACCCGTCCGCCTCGGCCCCTACGTCAGCGGCGCCCTCAGCGAGGGGACCGCGCAACTTTACTCGACGGCGCCGCTCTATTGTTCGCGCGGCGCGTTGACAGGCACAGAGTATAAAGGAGGCTATGGCATTTCTGACAGTGCAGGGGTGAATTTGACCCCTTCCCATTTTCTATGGACTTCTCATGTTCCCTTATTCTATCATTGATACATCTTCCAGTCTGCCCTATATATACTTTACCGCACGTCAGTGGAATCTCGTAAATCACTCCCATCAAACATCCAATAAAACTCTTTACATGCTTCTTATCGCATTGTGCTTTCTTTCTCCTCCCTATTAATGCACACAACGCACCAAGTTTGCTTTTTTTTTTTGGCGCAGAAAACACAACTGGCTCCTCATACCTACCTGCCACCTTTTTCAGGCAGTGCATAACTATATGTATATAAGGGATCACTTGTGGGCGTTTATTTCTCAACTTATCTGCAGTCCTTTTTTTTCCCTTTCATTTTCTGAAGCAGAAACTCTGCTATCCCGCTGATAATCGTAACCGGGAAACCAGCCACCTCAAGCCTTTGTAATTGGTTATTGAAGCTATTCTCAGCCATATGTTTACATGATTTTAACAAGGCCGACTCCAAACAAAGGGAAACTATCCCTCTTTAAACAGTCTTTGAACGAGCTGAACCATATGGAAGTAGCTCTTTTTTAGCCCTGGGAAAATACTTCCAACACCCTTCCTCATCACAAATTTTCATATTTAAACCTAGGAACAGCAGTTTGTTTTCCACATGTAGCTCATGAGTAAAAGTAAGTCCTTTTTCTTGTATCTTAAAAATAGAAAGAACGCGTTCCACACTTTCAATCACTGCAGAGCCCTCATCCAAAATGACTAAAAAATCAACATATCTAAATCGTTTAAAACCTGAACCATTAGGGATGTATAAATTGATCTGTCAGCAGAAGATAAAAAGATGTTACATAGAACTGGAGCAACGCATGACCCTATACAAGTGCCCCTTCTCTGCATTTACATATCGGTACCAAACGACACAACAGTAGACTTAAGATAAAACTCGGGTAGGGCTAGAAAATTGTCAACATTGACACCAGCAGAGTTCGGAAAATCTATAGTGCCATTACGTTCAATACATTCCCGCACCGATTGAAATCATTCTACATGCGGCACCGAATAGAACAAATCCTCTACATCAATAGAAAAAAAGTACCCAAGATTGGTTTGATCTTTTTAAAAATTGATTACTTTAAAAGAGTTCTTAGTAGCAAAGGGATCATCAAACTCCAAACCTTTTAAATGTTTAAAAGGCTGTGTCTCTTCGCTTGTGTTTGTGTTTGTTGCGTCACATTTCTGGGTATTAAGAAAATATTACTTGCCCCGAAGGTTGATGGTTCGCGCAAGCATAACTGTGAGTGCGAGAGAGAAGGTAAAAACGAATGCAGCTATAATGCATCATAAGGCATTAGTTCCATCTTGCAATATGATATCTTCAGTGTCCGATTTCAAGTCAGCTCTGGTCATGCTAATGAAATTTACCGATCATTTTTGCGAAAAACCTATTAGGTTCAACTACTGAAGAAGTTATCTCCGAATTCTGTTCACTTTGAAAGGACGTCATGTAATGGCCATAAATCGGGTTTCGAATTATTCCGACCTTAGTTAACCCTTATTGAGTTTCGAAAGATGCCGACATTACTGAGCCCTTACCTCATAGTGCCGGTCGTCGAGTCCCAGCCTGACGCACGCCCGGTACAGGGCAGCGGCCTTCTCTGTCGCTTTCTGGAATCTTAACGGGACGGGTATCGTAAGCAACATGTTTCTGATTGCTTCTCGTGTTTGGTGTACCATCTGAAAGGACGATCAAAGCAGCAGCACTGAGGATCTGTGAGCGTTGCGGTTCAGACTACGTAAGCTCAGCAATGTTCGCATTGTTCATTGCTTTCTCTGCTTTGCATATGAGGAAACACTCGAGTGACCAGTTCGAGCATCACACCATTATTCTTGGTGGTTCAGCGATTGAAGTCCGTGTGCTTGAAGTCAGTAACAAGCTCCTTTTATTCTTTTTATACTTGAAATGCAAGAAGGCCCAGCGCGGCCGCCCATCACCTAGCCGAAAAAGCTAAAGGAAGTTATTTCTTACTGGAAACATTTTTTGAGGCTTTTGAAAAGGAACCTGTTGCGACAACAAAACGTTCTGTGGTAATACCACAACTGTGTGCAGTTACAAAAGAAACACACTACATATGTACAGAAAAATCTAAGGTTACGTCTTAAATAAGAACAATGCACAGCATTTTGACGTTTTTATTCGAGATGGCATAGTTGATGGAGAAGAAATGGAGAGCTCGACTAAGGAAAATTAGAAGATAAGATACACTGATCTTAGAGAAAAACCAGAATGTCACAACAGCAGATTTAATATAAAATGAAGAAATATAGGCAGGTGAGACCTAAGTTAGATGTCCACATTACTATAACCGTATAAATGCACAGATTGAGTGGCAAATCAACAATACGAAAATTATTTATATTCCGCGATTGACACCTTTTGGAAGCGAAAAAGGAGGATCAGTAATGAAACGTATTTTCCAGAAACATACGCGCGAATGCAGAAAGCTGAGAAATATTCAATGAAAAAACATCTTATCACAGAACAAAATATTTAAATAGAAGAAAACTGAACACTAAAACTTGTTTGGTACGAAAGCGAAAAGTTTGTTTGGTGCATTATGGACACAGTTGTTTATGTGTCATAAACCTACGTATAACTAATAAGAATTAAAACGTTATTCTCCACGAGTGCACGTTTTCAAGCGTTGGTTTGGAGCCATACAGCTCAACGACAGTGCCCCGCCAAAAATGCACTGACCTTCAGAAATACGTCTCGTTCTCCCGTGGATGAACTGCACACGAAGTTGTAAAAGTCGTCGCATGGCGCATACGTCCTATTGAGCGTTTGCTTGATAAATCGTGCTGCAACCTGAGCCCCATTAGGACCTAACCGAGTTGTATACCGTGGTGGCGATATCGCTGCCGTCGCTCCGGTCACTGTGAGTGGGATGGTGATACGATCGATAGGTTAGGGCCAAGCAGACAGCAATTACCCATTCGGCTGAACGTCACTCCAGATGCATACCAGGCAAAATTATTTAGCAAGACAATTGGAGGTCATACCAAAAAGCTGCACTTTGTGGTGTTCTCCAATCGTACTTGTTCCTCATCGCGCTACCTATATGCAAGCATAATGTGCCAACACGCACTGCAAATGGGTTTAAACTGTGCAGAGAGTTTGCCACGCATAATGAGAGCATAGTTGTAGTTTCACGGGAAACGATGCTTCTATAAACCACTAAAGCAAAAAACGAAAGCCAAATCGCCCTCAATGATTTTTTCGCAAAAAAAAATGCAGTGAGATGCTATTTTTCTTCTTTTGAATCCAGAAGATTTGGTTACATAGGCATTGAATGCCAAAAGTTAATCAGGGATTTATCACAGATACTTAGTATATTGATACGTACTAGCCTGATTTGTAAACCGGTTTTGGGGGAACGTCTAATTTCATGTCCTAAAATGCCACTCGATAAGGATTGTTTCAAGTGCTCTGGCTGTTGCTTTTATGTTTAAGACAGAATTAGCGAATTTCTTGGTTGTCATGCCCACATCGAAAAGGCAGCAAACATGTTTACTTCCAAACCAACGGCCTTTCGTGGCGCTTCATAAAGCCATAAATAGGGACGAACGTAGGTACGAAAAGGTGATGGTATAAGTATTAGTCGATGCCTAATCACGTTTTACATTTCGGCAAAACATTTAGTCCTAGCCTGTAGAGTACTAGAGATACTGTCAATTAAAACAACTTTCATGTTTTTTCTCTCACTTCAGACGCCGACCCGAGCAAGCGAAAACGTTTTGCAGACCTCTAAAGCACTCCGCTCAAGCATGAAAGTGCCGCCAGCCAGGTGAGCACACTTGCTTACTTTTCTCCCATAAGAACTTGCCAGCTGAGGACGGAGTAAAATAAAGACGCGAACGGGATATTCGCCTGCGTTCGGTATTTTTTCCTGCGGCGTGGGTGGACCAATGATAGATCTCCGTAGCAGCCACCACTGCTGACTTCATCCACGCTAGACAATGCAGTGTGCCTGAGCATGGGGGAACACTCAAGTTCGAAATCTCTTTGCTGAGGTAAACCAGAAATTTTTAAACATGTCTCACATTTTTTCTAGGTATAGAGGACTAGTATAAGGCAAGAACACTCGATGGCATTTACTTCGCAAAAAGCACGCATTTGATGTCCACTTCTGGACCTTCTTTCTGCGACCATTAAAGGTCTGCTGGAATGTGCAGTCCTCACCTTCACGCCTCACAACGAAGCCTGTGCTCCTGATAGGCGGGGAGCGAACACCACCAAGTTTTTCACTCCCGATGTACTCAGCGTCAGTGCGCTCGCCGCGGCTGTCATCTGCATCATACCATGTCATCATATTTAGTTTCAGAGTAGAGAATAAATTACATCACACAGGTCATTTTGCGGCACAGCCTGCATCTTAACCAGTCCGGTCTAAAATACCCACAGAAAATATCCTGTAATCAAGACAGAATTGCTCTGTGGTTTTGACTGCACCCTCGTAGGGTTATAACATTTCTTCAGTAACAATAACATTTGTATATTTCCTACGTATGTATTAGAGAACTGCTGGCTACAAAAATTAGTACAGTAAACAATTATAGAAGAACAAGCATGTGCTATACAAAAATAAGAAATTTTGAATTTATAAATGAAGCGCGGATTATTGGCAGTAATTTTGACCCGATTGTAATTTTTTGACAGAGCCCTAAAGCAAAAGCGGGATAGATAAGTCACCAATAAGATATACCTGCTCCCTTTCTACAAACTCTGTGCACAATGAATGACGTTCACCGTGCCGTCATGCAACCACCGGATTGATTATTCAGAAATAAGTGACCGTGACAGTTACTGTACTCTTCAGTGCAGTGTGCCTGCTTCGAACCACGTAGAAGCTACATCTATATGCGCGGGTAGTTGGTTTTGTTTTTTATGTTTATATGGCCCTGTATAGACCCTTGATCGTGAGTGCATTATAGTGATGATTAATTTTTAAAGCGAATAATTGCTCATACTGGCGGCGACGCCCCTGTTCGTCCGACCCCGAGGAAAGTGTTGATGAAGTTGATAATGATAATGAGATCAAACGTGATGCACTGTGTGTATCAGCAACGCTTAGTCTTTCATATGTCTGCAGTGTAGACTCCACAGTGCTCTGGGAATCACAAAGTGCCTCAAAGCCTAGAACTGAAGTCACAGTTGATAATTGATTGTGATTATTTCAAGATCTTTAAGAGCTCCATAATGTGCACCGTGCTTTGAATTCTATTTGCCTCATCCACCAAGTAAAAGAAAAGGAATCCAGATTGGTTTAGATGTCTGTGATGGGGGCATACAGATTTTAAATTGGATAAAGTATATAGGAAAAATCGCCATCATCAGGTTGCGACATGAATCAAGCGTTGTTGTTTATTGCAAAATATTTCCACAAAAAACATTTACTAACTCAATCGACCCGGTATCATTTGCTTGTGTGTTGGACATGCAGCCCCCACGTCACAGAGGCAAGTATGTTCTGTTGTGAAAGCAGAGCGCTTCTATACCTTAAGTGAAACAAAATAAAATTATAGAAAGTAGCACTGGAATCTGGAAATACAAATACAAAAAGGGCTCTGGGCTGCGGAACCTAACGTTGATGTTATCACGTTATGCACTTAAAAGGTAGTTTAGGTGCTTCATTTCCACTGCTGCTGTGTCTGGAACTAAGCGGCGAAAGATACAACGAAAAGAAATCGTGCCACAGCCAATCGAAACAAAGTCCGTTTTTGAGCCTTCACGCCACAAGAATGACCGTGACTCTGCATTGTTTTCGGTGAATCATCTCCTGCTAAATACGGCGTGAATACTCCCCAGCGGTGACACTCAGTGATACTAACGATGTGCACGTTCTTTCAGAACTACAGGCAGTCACCATACGCAAGCTTTAGCTTTAAAGCTAATAACATCTGCACACACTGCACTGCCGTGCACCTTTTAGCTACACTGTATTTTTGCTATGGGGGCTAAGGCTAAGGGGGCGGAGCTTTGCTCATGGAGTT
Source organism: Amblyomma maculatum (assembly GCA_023969395.1). Classification (NCBI taxonomy): domain Eukaryota; kingdom Metazoa; phylum Arthropoda; class Arachnida; order Ixodida; family Ixodidae; genus Amblyomma; species Amblyomma maculatum. Next base: position 40,769 of record JAJIZL010057581.1, read on the forward strand.
CTCCTACGCCAAGTAGTTCTGACATATCCGGTTTCAGTTACGGTTTCGCTTTCAATTACGCCTTTACTTGAAGCTAGGTTTTGAGTCGCCAATGACAACAAATATGTCCCTTTACACTACTGAAGGCCTATGTAAAAGTTTATTGTGGGTTAATAAATGTCCTACTCTACATTAGTCGTCGAAACAAGTGCATTGGATAAGCGTGCAGATAGAGGCGGCTAGTCGCAGCAGTAGCCGACGTACGCTTCGTGGGATTTGTGACAGATGTCGCAGCCATCGGCTTTGGACGGCGTAATATACTGATTTTAAAACTAACTACACTAAGCTACACTGGCTCATGTTGTTATGTAACCTTGATGTGATATTATAGGGGTGATTTCGGTATTGGTATAATATCACAGACCATGACACGCGAAATTTTTAAAGGGACTATATTCTGCTGCGCAGTGAATTGATGCATGTAGGCTCTAGCTTTGGTTTCGCCCCGACAAAACGTTGTCCGGGAGTAAAGTCTCTGCACTGTTCGGTAGCAGACGTTAAGAACGTATTCGCATCTAGAGCTGCTCCATCTGCGCGGGCAGGCGTAGAATCCTCACCAGCATATATCGCTCCAGCGTAGACGAAGGTGGCTAGCAGGACAATTCCAAGCACAAGCAGAAAGAAAACAATGGCAGTGATACTCCCTCTGGCGTTGATGTCCCTGCATGGTCAGCACCAACTTTTTTTTTCCTTTTGTTATCAGAACATGGGCTCTCTGGACAGATTAAGGAAGGCAAATGACCGTATGCAAAAATTTGATGAACACAATAGTCGTACAGAAACCACAATAATCCCAGTGTGCGGCAAGGGTTGAAATGACGGTCTCAATGCTCTCATTCTTCAATTTGTGAGCAAGGTGTCTAAGGATGCGTGAAGTAGAGCTTCAGTAAAAGAGAGAAACGCATAAGGAAAGACTCCAAGCGGACGCGTGTGTAGTCTCACATCGTCCTGCATCCTTCTAAGACTGCCGTGGGCTCTCGTATATATAAAATTGTGCAGAGACTTACCCTGTCTCATCGGCTGAAATGAAGAGAAGTAACTTGAGACGTTTCGGAGTAAAGTGAAGCTTACGACACACCATATTTTACCTTAGGTATGCTGAACAATAATATTTTTGTACTCTTTTCTCCACCAGCGTTATGTTTAGGCAGAAACGCAGGACAGCGGAGAAAATTATTCATTTTCCACGTTGCTCGGGTAAAATATGTATATAATCATTTGACGGTATAGGATTTAATCATGCTATAAATTGTTAATGCGGGAACCAGACTGGTCAGAATACTATATAAACCTTAGTGAATGTTGCTGTTTCAAAGAATACTATATAATCCTTAGTGTAACGCCGCAGTGAAAAGCGACTCGCACGTGGAGTCGAGCTGGCGGTCGAACCCCCCCCCCCCCCCCCC
>JAJIZL010057581.1:43682-59747 GCA_023969395.1 Amblyomma maculatum
CCCCCCCCCCCCCCGGTATTCGACGAATACAGATAGCCTGGACGAGCGAAGCGTTGCTAGCTCAGGGCAGGGAGCGGCGGAAACTGCTAGTGCAGCCCCACAGGCGCAGCTAAAGGAGCTAGCGTTAGGGGACGAGACGAATTGCCCGAGCAGTGTCGTGGAGCCATTGGAAATTCGTGAAAAAACAGACGAGCCGTTAGCAGGATGGGAGCAGCGACAGTTAGACGGCCCCGTGGCAGAAAGCATTAGTTCAGTCGAGCGCTGCCCCTCCCGGCATTTGACGAATGCGGATAGCCAGGACGAACAAATAATTGCTAGTTCAGGGCAGGGAGCGGCGGAAAGTGATAGTGCAGCCCCGTAGGCGCGGCTAGAGGAGCTTGCGTTAGGGGGCGAGACGAACTGCACGAGCAGTGTCGTAGCGCACATAGAAATTCGTGAAGAAGCTGGCGACCCCGGGGCAGTATCAGCTATGGCTGTCTGGTGAGTCCGTTGGAAAAGACCGCGACACGGAGCTAATCCAAATGAACGGGGACCAGCAGAAGTTACTATCTGAAGAAGGCTTAGCATATCGCTCGGTGCGGGATAGCGAAGATCACAGCTGTCTGAGCCCGACAGCAGCGGCGCTGATCCCGCGCACAGAAATTTCGCTTCCGAAGTGCGAGCTGATCAGCCGACGGAGACGGAGTGCGTCCCGTGTGAGGACCTACGCGCAACAGGTGTCGAGGCTGAGCTTGCGGTGAGGGCGCCCGCTCCATTTGATACAGAGGGCGCAGTAACGGATTCTGGCCAGTTTGATATCTCTGGTCAAGAGAGCGAACGCGCTAAACCACAGCACAGTAGTAGCAATGAGTACGCAGGTGGGCCTCTCAAAATTCGTGTGGGCATGACAGCAGTACGCGGCCTCAGAAAGTCGAGGCCGCCGAAGATAAGGCGCGACGACGTTTCTGTTTTGGGAAGCAGCCTCCCATCGACGGTAAGTGCAAGCATCTCTAGTGCTGGTGCCGCGAGAGGCGGCAACGATGTGCCGCAGGCGCTAAAGGCCACTGCTACACGACAACGCGGGCGCCGAGGTGCGCACGAGATCTATGGTGCTCCGGCGTGTAGCAGCGGGCGCCTGCCCAACTCGCTTCGTCGGCGCAGGAAACTGCACGGGCATGGGCTAGCCTCGTCATTAGAGCCCCCGTACAAATCTTGCGCTAAGTACAGGGACGAAGAAAGCCTCACTGTCCAATGCTGTATCTGGTTATTTGGCATAGCCAGGCTGGCCTCACCAGGAGCGAAGGTTCCTGCTCACCGAACGCGTGGCGTGCACGGAACTGTTTGGCGACACCAAGCAGTGGTGTAAAAACAGTTGCATGACGAAGCGGGAACTGTGCAGTGGCGTGAGTGTTCCCGTCAACCGCCGTGTTATGTGATGTGTGACGCGTGCTACAACCACTACAACTGTGCGCGACGGAGGAGTGCCTTTGTGCTGACACTCGGGCTGCTGGGGCTATGGCAAACTCTGTGTAGCCTACACGCTCTCATGTAGTGCAATTTGTTTTTTTGTGTGTGTGTGTCTTTACATGTGCCTCATGTATAGCAAATATAGGGCACACTGCTGTGCACAATGCAAGATTTGGCATGCTGTCATGAAGAAATTTCGTGTTTTCAGTGCCGTTCTTTTGTATTGGTTTTATTTCCCGACTTCGAGTGCACGGTTTTCCTCAGCGGGGACGGATTTAGGTGCGTTGTAGCCGGGCGAGGTGGTCGCCTGAAGAGGAATGTGGCGGCCTGTGTTTTTTTTGTGTGTAAATGACCGGATTCCAAGCTCATTTACACTCTTAAAAGGGACGTGTAAGGCCGCGGTGAAAAGCGACTCGCACGTGGAGTCGAGCTGGCGGTCGAACCCCCCACGCGCCGAGGCCAAGGAGCGAGCGCTGTTTTTTTTTCTCCTTTCTCCCCTTTTCTTGGGCGCGGGCGCGCGGGCGCGCGGGGGGCTTGGTTTGTTTCGCCCCTTCGCCCCGAGGCGTCGCCAAGATGCGAACGGCAGACGCATCCTTATCGGCCGGGAACAACAGCAGCAAGCTTCTGCGAACCACTTTACGGCCAGCTCGTCCAGCGATGTACCGCCGGGGCGCCAAGCATGGGTGCAGGGAGACGCCGTTAATGAAGCTTTTTGCACTGCCACAAGCGCTCGCTAAATGTCCTGCAGAAGGCGACAATAGGCGCGACCCTTGGCCCCCCAAGTAGGCAATCAGCCCAGCGATCTCCCGCTGTGTCGCGATACATCGGGGCAGAGAGACCCCGATAATGAAGCCGTTTCGCCGTGCCCCAGGCGCTCACTAAACGCCCCGTAGAAGGCGACAATAGGCGCGGCACTTAGCCCCCACGCAGCGGCTCATCGGGTGCGAGCAATGGCGACGCTACAGTGCTCTGGGACAGTGCCCCCCCCCCCCCCCTTTTCCTCGAACGGGACGGCGGGGTGGCCTAGTTTGCAGATCCCCCGCGGCGTTTCTTTCACAAGGGCGCCAGCTGCAAGGTCGCGTCGCAAACACGCTGAGGAGGGGAGGCAAAGACAGGCGCCGTGTGAGAGGGTTTGGGGACCAGCGAGTGGAGAGAGTGTGTGTTTTGAATGTTGTATTTTTATTTGGCGTAATTAAGGACCTGCTTCATTTTCGGGGCGGATCACCTAAGGTGACCGCCCTTGGGTCTTTGTTGATGTCTGGTATCAAAAAGTGATCCTCGGACCATGTTCGACAGTCAAGCTTGAGGCTCCGTGCTTAGCACGTATTTACAGTCCCTAGGCTTTAACCGAAATGCTCGGTAGAAAAGTAAGGGCCTGTAGAATGACTTCTCTGTGTGAGAGTCTATTTTGTTTTGTTACAGCTGTCTGTGTGACTCTTGTTACTGTAATTTACAGTTTGCCAATGTAAAATGTTTTGCTTCTGTATATATATATCTCCTCCTGACCATCATATGATCACCGTCTACTGCTTCCTCTACCTGCCGAAGACAGCTATTAACTACTCTTAGTGAATGTTGCTGTTTCAATAACAGCATTACTATGCTCTTATAGCGGGCCCTATTTAGCATCTGCATATTGCCGCGAAACCTTCAAAACAGTATTTGTTGTATTTTTAACAGCCGCCGGCATACAGGCTTATCACTCTGATTCTAGACCGCGTATCAGTTCCGTAATCTTTGTTTGTTAATGCTCGATGTCGCCAGTCACACCTTTATCAGTTTTGTTGTAGCGAAAGATGCACCGAGGTCTGTCTCGAAGGTTCCGGCCACTCGGGTGTCTTTCCACAATGTTCCAGCCCGTGCTGGTAGCTGTTTGCGACGTTATCTAGATTGTTCTGTGCAGCCTTTAAATTGAGCGTTGACGAGTGTGACGGGCATTCTTTGTTCGACGATCGACTAGCACGTTTGTTTCTATCGCCGCCGCCGAGTTGCTTAGTTCTTTTGCGGGCGCAAGTCAGCCCAAATAAACAGTTTCTGTAGTGCAATCATCGACCCTTCAACTGTGTCGTCGACCTCGTCACCACTGCGTGACATCTGGTGGAGGGGCTGCCTTTGATCCTTCAAGCTAAGACCCAAGCCGCGTTCCTGTCGCCCTGGAAAACCAGCCTACAGGTCACCGAGCCAGCCGCCGACTTCAAGGCCTACAACCCGAACACGGTCTGCTGCTTGACCCCATTCGATCTCGGAAGGCATCGACGCTGACAATGGCCCAGCCTACAGCACCGGTTATTTTCTTTCAACCCCGGGAGCCCCCCTGCTTCCATGGACTACCGGATGAAGATGCGCGAGATTGGATGGACCTTTTCGACCGTGTGGCAGATTTCAACGGCTGGAATGACGCCGCGAAACTTAGGCAAGTCTACTTTGTTCTTCAAGGACATGCCCGAGTTTGGTTAGAAAATCATAAGGCAACTATGAAGGATTGGGAGACTTTCAAGGAAGCGTTTCTGACTGCCTTTTCAAGCATTGTCTGAAAGGAAAAAGCCCAGGCCCTCCTTCAGTCAAGACTGCAACTTCCTAACGAGTCTGTCCTGGCGTACGTTGAGGAGATGAAGCGCCTCTTTCGCCGCGCCGACCCTAACATGACTAAAGGTGAGAGAGTCAAACTTTAATGCGAGGCGTCAAAGAATCGCTTTTTGGAAATCTTGTCCGAAATTCGCCAAAAACAGTGGCGGAATTTGAAACGGAAGCGTCTGCCATCGAGAAGACGTTGTACACCCGGATGCGCCACTACGAGCGGCCACTTCAGCCAGACTACTCAAGCCACTACCCCAGCGCGTCTGCAAGTGGAGAGAACCTTCGTGACCTCCTCCGGGAGATCGTGCGAGAAGAGCTCCGCAGAATGCAGCCATCATCGCAACAACTTCAGCTGGCGACGCTCGCGGACGTCGTCCGTGAAGAAGTCCAGCAGGCGCTGGGCGTTCCTGAAGCGACGGCTGCGACTGTTCCAGCACAAGAGGCAACAGCTATGAACTACGCTGGTGCATTACGTCGCCCTCCGCCCCGACGTGATGACTTTCCGAGCCCTCGCCGCTACCGGCCTGTTCCTGAAAACCGCCCCTTGGCTCCCGCCCGCCAAGCCTACCAACGACTAACAAGCCCCAGGAAGTGCGACGCATGGAGGACAGCGAACAACCGGCCATTATGCTTCCACTGCGGTGAGGCCGGCCACATTCTGCGACACTGCCCGTACCGACGAATCGGTCTCCGCGGATTTGCAGTCGACGCTCCACGACCACGCCCAGGTGAACGACCGCAAGAAATTGACAACTATCTGCGTAGCGGTGAGATTGCGCCACCAAGCCGTCGATTCAGGTCTCCATCGCCGTACAGGGCCCGCTTTGCGTCGCCAGGACGTAACTATGATGATAGTGTGCGCGGAAGGTCCCCAAGCCCCCGTAGGGGAAACTAAAGGCAGCAACCTTTGGAGGGAAGATTGCTCAACGGCAAAAAGAAGAAGATCCTCCGCCGCCGACGACCCCTAACGACGACGCAACCATTTCATCGCCGCTCCACACGACGACATCGCCGACAACATGACCAGAGTGCAAGCAGACACCGCCGCCCCGCGAAGTAACAACGGTATGCCCCGGCCATGACCTGAAGAAACGACGGAGCCGAGATCGGACACTAAGGCCTACGTGCAATGCGAGGACGCGAACAAGTGACCTTGAAGTTGATATCGACGGTCGCAGAGTCACTGCCCTTGTAGACACCGGAGCTGACTATTCAGTCATCAGTGGACAGTTAGCCTCCCGTCTCAAGAAAGTTACAACCGCTTGGGATGGCCCGCTGATTCGCATCGCACCGCAGGTGGCAACCTGATTACTCCATCGGGACGATGTACTGCAAGAATAACTGTAAATGGGCGTACTTACCCCACCAGCTTCGTGGTCTTGCAGCAGTGTTCCCGCGACGTGATTTTAGGCATGGACTTCTTAAATGAACATAGGGCTATCATCGACCTGCGATCCAAGCTCATCAAGCTCTCTGCAGACAAAGCCATTCATGCTACGACGACATCGATGCCACACATCCCTCTAAACGTCCTCGATGAAGAATTGACCGTCCCGCCCCGATCAAGCATCGCAGTCTGCGTAGGTAGCGCAAACATCAAACCGCTGAAGGCATCGTCGAAGGAAATATCCAATTGCTCTTAGAACGAGGTATCGGCATCGCAAGAGGCATCACGAAATTCCGAAGAGGTCAAGCTCAGGTTCTGGTAACAAACTTCACCGAAGAATACCGGCATCTCAACAAGGGCACGACGATCGCTTTTCTCGACGAATTAGCGGACCTCAAAGATGTATTCGCCCTCCACGACCAAACGCTGGAAGACGTACCGGACCTATTCCGTCAGCCCACATTTGACATCAACCCGGCATTGACCCACAACAGAAAAGACCAGATTCTCAGTCTGCTTCGAAGCTACGGGGAGTGCTTCTCATCGTCATCGAAGGTACGACAAACACCACTGGCCAAGCACCGCATAATAACGGACGAACACACCCGACCTCTGCGCCAAAGCCCTTATCGTATATCGCAGCGAGAACGCCAGGCCATTCGCGATCAAGTTGAGGAAATGCTGCGTGATGACGTAATCCAGCCATCGAACAGCCCTTGGGCGGCACCAGTCGTTTTGGTGAAGAAGAAAGATGGCACACTTCGCTTCTGCGTTGATTACCGCCGCTTGAATAGCATAACGAAAAAGGATGTCTACCCGCTTCCCCGCATCGACGACACTCTCGACCGGCTCTGCAATGCAAGGTACTTCTCATCGATGGACCTAAAAAGCGGATATTGGCAAATTGAGGTCGACGAAAGAGATCGCGAGAAGACCGCATTCATCACACCGGACGGACTTTTTGAGTTCAAGGCGATGCCATTTGGCCTCTGCTCCGCAGCAGCCACATTTCAACGAGTAATGGACACAGTCCTGGCAGGCTTGAAGTGGCAAATTTGTTTGGTATATTTGGATGACGTTGTTGTCTTCTTATCAAACTTTGAAGACCACCTAAAACGACTACAGACAGTGCTGGAAGCCATCAAGTCATCGGGGCTAACGCTAAAAGCAGAGAAATGTCACTTCGCCTACGAAGAACTCCGGTTCCTAGGTCACATCGTTAGCAAGGATGGTATACGCCCAGACTCGGAGAAAACAGCTGCAATCGCACAATTCCCACCGCCTGCCGACAAGAAACCTGTGCGCCGATTTCTTGGGCTGTGCGCTTATTATCGACGATTTGTCAGAAACTTTTGACGCAGCTTACAAAGGCTGACGTACCTTTTAAATGGGAAGCGCCGCAAGGAGAAGCCTTCGACGAACTTAAGCGCTGCCTGCAATGCCCTCCTGTACTTGGCCACTTTGATGAAAACGCCGAGACCGAAATACACACCGACGTGAGCAGTGTGGGCCTAGGAGCCGTTCTCGTCCAGAAGAGTGCCGGACAGGAGAAAGTAATCGCCTACGCTAGCAGGTCCCTCACAAAAGCCGAAGTCAATTACTCGACGACCGAGAAGGAGTTCCTTGCAATCATCTGGGCCACTTCTAAGTTTCGTCCATATCTATACGGCCGACCATTCAAGGTGGTAAGCGACCATCACGCACTCTGCTGGCTGGCTAATTTGAAAGATCCTTCCGGCCGCCTTGCCAGATGGAGCCTACGACTTCAAGAATTTGACATGACTGTTGTCTATAAGTCGGGCCGGAAGCATTCCGACGCAGACTGCTTATCCTGCGCTCCCGTCGATGCTCCCCCGAAGGGCAATGACGACGACGCCTTCGTGGGACCGGCAAGCGCCAGCAGTTTCGCAGAACAGCGATCAGACCCTGAGCTGAAAGCGCTAGCTGATTACTTGGAAGGAAAGGCCGCTTCCGCTCCTGGTGTGTTCAGGCGACATTTATCATCCTTCACGTTAAGCAATGGCCTCCTCATGAAGAAGAACTTCGCACCCAACAAGACCTCGCAGCTTCTTGTAGTGCCTAAAACCCTTCGGCAAGAAATTCTGCAGGCGCTGCACGATGAGCCCACAGCAGGCCACCTCAGATTTGCGCGCACGTTGCGTCGAATCGAGAAGTATTACTGGCCGCGACTGCCTGCCGAAGTTGCCCACTACGTGAAGACGTGTCGTGAGTGCCAACGACGCAAGACGCCGCCGATCAGACCAGCAGGACTACTAAACCCGATACCGCCCCCAATCCTGCCCTTTCAACAAATTGGGATGGATCTCCTTGGCCCCTTTCCATCATCGTCTGAGGGTAACAAGTGGATCATCGTGGCCACTGATTACCTTACCCGTTGCGCCGAAGCAAGAGCACTACCAAATGGTACCGCGGCAGAAGTCGCCAAATTTTTTGTCGAACAAATTCTCTTGTGATACGGCGCCCCAGAAGTGCTTATCACGGACAGGGGAACGGCGTTTACGGCAGAGTTGACGCAAGCCATCTTGGAATACAGTCACACAAGCCATCAACGAACAACTGCGTACCATCCCCAGACCAATGGCCTTACGGAGCGCCTGAACAAAACGATCGCGGACATGATCGCTATGTACGTCGACGCTGAACACAAGACATGGGACGCCATCTTGCCGTACGTGATGTTTGCGTATAACACGGCAGTCCAGGAGACGACCAGAGCGACCCCGTTTAAGCTTGTGTACGGCAGGGAGCCCACGACGACGCTCGACGCAATGCTTCCGCACGTAACCAGCGAAGACAACCTTGACGTCGCCGCCTACCTGCAGCGTGCAGAGGAAGCCCGGCGACTCGCACGGCTGCGTATTAAGGACCAACAGCGCACCGACAGCCGACGATACAATTTACGACGACGCCACGCAGAGTACAATCCAGGAGACCAAGTGTGGGTTTGGACACCAATTCGCCGTCGCGGATTAAGTGAAAAGTTGTTGCGTCGATACTTTGGGCCGTACAAAATCCTTCGCCGCGTCGGACCACTGGACTATGAAGTCATTCCCGACGGAACGTCAGCATCACAACGGCGACGCGCACGCCCAGAAATTGTACATGTTGTACGACTGAAGCCATATTACGCGCGTTAAATAATCTGTGGTGTTTAAACTTTGCAGTGTTTATATTTAAGTTTCTTTGTTTTGGAACATCGAGGCGATGTTTTTTTAAGGGGGGAGTAATGCCGCGAAACCTTCAAAACAGTATATGTTGTATTTTTAACAGCCGCCGGCATACAGGCTTATCACTCTGATTCTAGACCACGTATCAGTTCCGTAATCTTTGTTTGTTAATGCTCGATGTCGCCAGTCACACCTTTATCAGTTTTGTTGTAGCGAAAGATGCACCGAGATCTGTCTCGAAGGTTCCGGCCACTCGGGTGTCCTTCCACAATGTTCCAGCCCGTGCTGGTAGCTGTTTGCGACGTTATCTAGATTGTTCTGTGCAGCCTTTAATTAGAGCGTTGACGAGTGTGACGGGACTTCTTTGTTCGACGATCGACGAGCACGTTTGTTTCTATCGCCGCCGCCGAGTTGCTTAGTTCTTTTGCGGGCGCAAGTCAGCCCAAATAAACAGTTTCTTTAGTGCAATCATCGATCCTTCAATTGTGTCGTCGACCTCGTGACCACGACGTGACAATATTGTCACGGGTTCTTTCGCTACCCGGACGGCAGTTCAGAAGGACACAGTCAAAGGCGGGGCTGGGGCGCTGAGACGCAGGAAGCAGAGAACAAATGTTTGACAGGGCAAAGCAGCGGTGGCCCAGAACCACGCGCACACCGCAGGATCTTTGTCTTCTTACTCCTTCACAACCGGCACGGTTAGCACGGGTTACACTACTGCTCCCCTAGAAAGGCGCATCGTCCCGATGCGCGCTCCAGCGTAACTGCAACGTTAAAGCGAGCAGAGCGCACAGTCAGAATACGTGGTTCTAACGTTCACAGTAAGTTTTGAGGCGAACCACGTGCACAGCTTCAGAATGAGGGGTGCGACGAGATGTGCACGGAACAATCGGAATCACCTCGTAATTCACGTCGCGTATACGGCGAACGACCACGTATGGACCGAAGTAACGTTTTAGGAGCTTCTCACTGAGACCGCGACTGCGAACGGGAGTCCACACCCACACTTTATCACCAGGCACTTCACGATGCCGAAGATTGCACCTGCGTGCATCGACGCGCTGGCGGCCTTGGATACGTAGTCGTGCTAACTGTAGGGCTTCTTCCGCGTACTGGGCTACCAGTTGGACATCGTCGTAAGAGTAGGCCTCCGGCTGATGGAGAAGCATGGCGTCAAGCATGGTAATCACCTCTCGGCCATGCACCAGGCGGAACGGCAAAAACCCGGTTGTTTCCAGAGTTGCGGTGTTATAAGCGAAAGTTAGGTAGGGAAGAATGTCGTCCCATGTACGGTGCTCGACGTCCACATACATAGATATCATGTCGGCCATAGTCTTATTAAGGCGCTCAGTGCGCCCGTTTGTTTGGGGGTGGTATGCAGTAGTTTTTCGGTGGTGTGTGTTACTCAAACGCAAGGTCTCTGCCATTAAGTGGGACACGAACGCGGCACCGCGATCAGTGATCAAGACTTCGGGAGCACCGTGACGGAGGACAATGGACTCGACGAAAAACTGCTACATCAGCCGCTGTTGCAGAAGGCAAAGCTCGCGATTGAGCATACCGCGTGAGGTAATCCGTGGCAACGTGGCAACATTAATCCAGCGGTGTCCCGAGTTGGAGGAAGGAAAATGTCCGATCAGGTCCATGCCTACCTGCTTGAACGGAGTCATAGGCTGCGGGGTGGGGTGGAGATGTAATGCAGGTTGTACCGGCATAGTCTTACATGTTTGACATTCGCGGGCAGGTACTGGTATAGTGATGAACAGTCTTAGCAAGTTGAGGCCAGTAATACTTAGAATGAATTTGTGCGAGTGTTCGGCTGTATCCCAAATGCCCGGATGCTTGGTCGTCATGACAGGCGTGCATACTTTCATTACGTAGGTCAGCCGGAACCACCAGTAGCCAGGACCTCGTAGTAGCTGCGAAGTTCTTTTTGTACAGCACATTGTTGCGAAGACGCAATGCGGGTAGAACGTGCAAGAAGACGCTTGGAATAATGCCTTCTTGACCTTCCAGATGGGCGATTACTTCACGGAGTCAGTGTCGTGTCGCTGCCGCGATGCCGTACCGACCGTGCTTATGGTGCCTATAAAAGCGTCTTCATACTCGTCGTCTTGACCGTCAGATGCTGGGGCTCTCGAGAGGCAGTCGGTATCTGTGTGCCTGCGACCGGACGTAACCTATAGTAGCATCGAATTCTTGCTATCGAAGGGCCCACCGTGCATGTCGCGCTGAATGGTCTCTGAGAGTGCTGAGCCAACATAGAGAGTGATGATCGGTAACCACCTGAAATGGGTGTCCGTACAAGTAGGGTCTGAACTTATTAATCGCCCAAACTATCGCGAGGCATTCTTTTTCACTGGTCGAGTAGTTAGTCTCTGCCTTCGATAATGTTATATTAGCGCTTTTGTTCTGCAGCCCTATCGTTGACACCGCCCAGCTTGCCTGATGTATACTTTTCCACAGGTTAAAGGAATTCGGTAAATAAGCGCTCTCTAAAAACAATCAGAATTCACATCAACCTGTTCATTGCAATTCATGTGATTTCAAATCAAAATGTGAACCGAAGTTCAAAGAAATTAAGATTTTTGGCAGGAGCAGGGATAATCTTGCCCATGAGCTGCTAGAGGCCTCGCATATAAAAAGACTTGGTTCAAAGTGTATTAGTGAATCATTTCTCTTGCTGTATAGTTGTGAAGGTCGACTGTTAATTGTTGTTAGGTAGGGTAGACCTAAATTGCTATCCATATGTTGCTGACTTTGTGGGAGCATTTGAATGTTGAAGAATTTGTATGTGATGTTCCCAGAAAGACGCTAGAGCCAGCGCCTGTCCTGTGCGTGTATTTGTGCCTATTAATGAGTGTCATTATGGTGCGCTATTAACCTTTCCTTTGTGTGACTATGCACCAACTGGCACAGCAATCAGTTTAACTGCAGTCGGCAGATCTCAAGTAAGCCCGCCGAAAATGACACTCTTGGCGCCCGGCATGAGTGCGCGCACCTTTTTTCCTCGGTGGCACGGGGTCGGCTCGGCCACTAAGTCGTAAGACGTCTTGAACATAAATTCTCACTGTTTCATCAGGTCGTTCTAACCTTGTTTGCAGAAGGACTTCGGCTCGCTGTCGCCGATATTGATCGGCGGCGCCGTCTTTCGCAGCTCTTCCTTACAGACGTCCCAGGATGAAAAGGAGGCCTCGTGGTTTTCAAACCAGTGCCGAGCAGTACTGCCCAGGTAAAAAACACAAATCCTGAGGACAGGTTTCGGCATTCTAGCCATTATGTGGAGCCACACGTTCGTACTGTTCCAGCCAATCCTCCACATCTTCGGAGGTATCGCCATGGAACGTGGCAGCCGTACGAGGAGCCATCGGTAGATATACCACGGCCGGTGTGAGAAACGAGTCTGTCTGCTGACATTGGGTGTTGGTATTCTAGGCCATTGTAAGTCGTGGAGAACCGGAGTTCGGCCACAGACCAAATTCAGGAGCAAGCCATTGAAGTCACCAGCTGGCACGTATCTCAGCCTCCTTGTCGAAGGTGTGGCGGCTGAGACTTGGGGAAGTACTCAGAGTAGCGGGCGTTGAGGGGCTGTGCTGCATATATCCCGCACCTCCCCCAGAATTTCACGGGTACTTTCGCTACCCGGACGTCAGTCCAGAAGGACAGGGTCAAAGGATGGGGTTGGGGCGATGAGGCGATGAGGCGCACGAAGCAGAGAACAGCACGGCGGTCAACTGGAATAGTTGACGCACTATTCTGCACGATCGGCCTGTGGAGTCGTCACCACTGCTTGTTGACCGGATAAAATGCGCGTTAGACAAGGCTACATCTAGTACATGGACAGATGTCGATCGACCGGTACCTGACATCGATCTGCTCAACTTGTGGGCTGCTCACCGGCAGCTTCTCGTGAAGCTGCTGGCAGCTTCACGAGACCCCACATCAGCTCAGGCACGTACAAGGGTGAACAATATTACAGCTAAGGCTCGCAAGTATGAACGGGATCTGGCACGACGGCAGTTGTATACTTGATGTCAGCAGTTTAATACAAATTCATCAAATGCATCTATCTGGCGAACTCTCCGGGCAATGGAACAAGGTCGCCGTCGTCCCGACGCAGCGACTACTACATGCTTCGCAGCTAACTTGTCTCCGGACCATGTTGCCAGAGAAGCGGCACGGAATTTTTTTACAAAATATGATGCGTTGCCTCCCTCAACTACCATTTTTAATGTTGTATAGATCCCAGCACACACAGGCAGACTGCCAACAGCAGACGACACCGATGGTATTGCCAGTCCTTTCTCCGTGCCTGAACTGCTTGCGACAATAGATGAGGGCAGACGGAAGACATCACCCGGTCCGGATGCCATTACATACGAAGTCTACACGAACCTGAGTAATGCTGTGCTACCTCAACTTCTGGGCACCATTAACAAGGTGTGGCTAGACGTCTCTGTACCCGATACCTGGAAATCAGCCATTGTGACCCCAATTTCAAAACAAGGGAAGCCACCGACGGATCTCGGCAACTTTCGGCCGATTTTTCTAACAGCGACACTGTGCAAGCTGACAGAAAAAAATGTTAGCCACACGATTGTCCTGGTGGCTGGAGCAGCACGGTTTCCAACACCCCGCCCAAATTCGCTTCCGTCCATCCATAGGCACTGAAGATGGGCTGGCTGTTTTGGCCTCGCAAGTTCTGTTGGCAACCCGCAGCCGTAATGTGCCCATTCTCGCGATGGATGTCGAAAAGGCGTATATCATCCGCCACGATGCCAATTTGAATTGTATTGACACGCTGCATTTCCCTCTTGGGGTACACGGGTTCGCAACATCCTTCGTTGAAAACAGAAGATTTGCAATACTGCTTATGGCGATTCCATCAGATCTTTGTCCCAGTTCGCGGTGTACCCTAGGGCTCGGTACTGTCACCAACGCTGTTTAACATTGCCTTCATTCCCCTTTCATGGCGCTTACATAATGTCCCTGAGATCAGCTTTTATATCTATATTGATTATATTACGGTGTGGAGCACACACCATAACTTGTTTACTCAAGCGCCAGCCTTGCAGTCAGCCTTGGATACTACTGCCAACTATGTTCAATCTGTAGGCCTAGAGCTTTCCACCAGCAAAACTACGTTCAAGTCGGTCGCCAACCGCTGCGGTAGCCGTTAACTCGCGGCGACCCCGGGCCGTCTCCAACTATCTGGAATCACCATTCATGAAAGAGAGACATTAAAAATTTTGGGCTTATCGATCGGAAAAGGGAACCGCCTGGCTTCCTCAGGCTAAATCGCAGGTGATGCAGACCTTGAGCCTGATAAGACGTATTGCTCTTAAATCCTGTGGCGCTCGCTCCACGTCGCACGGCTTTTGGTGATAGCGGTTCTGCAGCCACGCCTCATTTATCAAGCACAATTTCAGCACTTGACAAGAGCTCAATCAGATCACCTAGAAGCAGTAAACAGAGCGGCTATGAGAACCATCTCTTGTCTCCCCCGCATCCCACCGGTCGCGGCACTACAAGAGAACGCTAAGCTCAACACATTAGACGAACTAGTACAGCAACGCCGTGATACTCGTAGCTTTAAGGCGACCCTTCTGCACTCACAGCGAGCACTCCGGGCCTATGCTATATAGCGCACCATATTGCCGCCGACATCGCCAGTTCTTCCCCCATGAAATTTTGTTCAGCTGAGCGAAAATGAACCTACTGACCTTCATAGACCAACGACATCTTATGCGGCGTCATCCCTTCGTGAAAGGATCGCAGAGCAAGACACCAAGCTGCCCCAGGGCTGAATAATTGCATATGTAGATGCCAGCATTGACGGATATGAAACGACAACTGCAATTCATTATGCTTGTAAGCCGGCGTTTTATAGCACATCCAGATATCAATTTGCAGAACCTCCTTCTTCTTTCTTTACTGAGCTGGTTGCTATCCAAAAAGCTCTTCGCTCTCTATTCGTCACGAGCGTATTACCTACAACCAAAATTGTCATCCGCACCGACGCCCTACAAGCAATATGTCTACTCCGATGCGTCAGTCGCAGCCCAGAAATCTGCCAGAATATGCATCGTCTGGCGTCTCGCATCTCGCAAACCTTTCGAATTGAGTGGGTACCACGTAACCTACTAATTTCGCAAACCTCTGCAGATTCTGCAACCCGCTAGGCGACTCTACCTTCATGAATGACACGCTTCCTCGCTATGGATGATGCCATTGATGTCACAAGAAAGGAGCCCCTTCGGCGCTGCACACGTGCTCTTGTCCGACCGTGTGTGGTAACCCTCCCCAGGAGTCTTACCCGCGCATAGGACGTTGCGCTACGGAGGATCCGGGTCTGGGTTGCCCTCACACCTGCTGTGACACGAACATGGCCTCAATATCGATATTTATATTAACGTCCAGGATGTCCTGTCTAGAAGTCACAATGTCACGAGGCAGATATTCACTACTTGTTGTGGGTTTGCCCGGTACTGAAGCCAACGAGAAATCGGCCCCTGACGGCAGTGGGCCTTTCTCTGAACAACTCAACTTCATATATTGCATGGACGCAAGGGCCTCATCATAGCTCTCTCTTGAACTTTATTAGAACAGCCAAACTTTTTTCTTTCATTTATTTAGCAAAAGCAGACATCTCTTAGTGAATGTGGGGTTCCCGCCTTAATGCAAACCGTCAGCGAGGAAGACCTCGATCCTTGCATCGGACATTCTACACCACAAATACGGATTGCGCCTTCTCAGATGAGGATAAGGAGTGTTTGTGTTGGCAGCGTCTCTGTTCTTCATGGTTGAGTGTACTTGCGCATGATTTGCGATGCAGCGGAAACTCAAACATCCTGTGCTTCATGTATACCGAGAAACTACAGCGAATGCCAGCATCTGTTATGACTGGCCAGCCTGCTTCCTGGGCGCGTAAGGTCTGGCACCTGTGTACGCGGGTTATGCTGTCGGATGTACGAGCGAACTTTGCGCGGCAGCTCAAATCTTAATTTCATGTCAAAAAATCAAGTATCCTGAGAAAGGCAAATTCTTCACAACAAGGAATGCGTCCAATCACATTCAGCAATTCTACCGCAAGAAAACGTCTTAGAAAAGGCTATGCTGATTAGAGGAAAAGGCGGGAGGAAAGGAAATTCGTATTTAAGTGCGCAGGACTACAGCCTTCTTAGCTCAGCACCATTCATGTCGTTTTTTTGTCACTGCGCCCAGCAACAACGTGAATATATATCTTGGTGATTTTTTTCAACGGTCGTGTCTTCTCTATCTCCAGTGAAGAAACTACCGCTGGGCTGATGTCGCAGCAGCAGATAAGGACGGTAAAACTGGCATGGAGCGCATAGTGTTTAAGTTTACACAGGTTAATGTGAAGACACCTACATACTTACTTGGCAGACTGCATTCACGCGGAGAGGAGTGAAAGCTAGCGAACATGGTGCACTCGTAAAATGGAAC
>JAJIZL010057586.1:0-10019 GCA_023969395.1 Amblyomma maculatum
GCAGGTGATGCTTAGCCCTGAATCTAAAGCAGTGGTTAAAGTGAACACCCACCTGGGGCTGTCTCGGTACAACGGACTTTCCTAAGGTATAGGGAGTGCTCAGGCCGTGTTTCTATCTTTAATGGATTAAGTGTTGATGGGCCTTGATAATGGAGGGTACAACATTGACGATGTAATTGTGGCTGGCCAGCACATAGATGACTGCGAAAAAAACACTCGAGCTAGTGTTACAGTGATTGGATAATTACAACATTACCTTCAAGGCAGAAAATCGCAAATTTTTCCAGAGGTAAGTGTCTTATCTCCTCTTATCTCAGTGCCTTACCTCAGAAATCAAAGTGAAGGCTATCATCTATGCTCCTGAGCCGACGAAAATCAGTGACTTGAAAGCTTATCTCGGGCTACTAAACTACTATGGTAAATTTTTAAACAACCTAGCCTCATTGGCAGAGCCATTGTAAAAGCTAGTTTGAAGGACAGAACATTGGGCTTGGACCAAGAAATGCAGCAAGGCGTTCGAGGCAACGAAACAGTTGCTGATCAGCAGTCGAGTGTTCGCGTTCAAGGACGCACGCAAACCACTGGGGGTGCAATGTGATGCGTCAGCGTACGGCGTTGGAGCGGTTATTTTTCACTTGTTGCCGAACGGTCAAAAGCGTCCAATTGCATTTACTTCCTGTACCTTGACACCTGCAAGAAAGAATCACGCACAGTGCGAAAGAGAGGCCCTAGCCCTTATTTTCAGATTGCAGAAATTCGACAAGTTCTTGCACGTTTGAAAATTTAACTTGTACATAGACCATTGTTTTGGGACTCAACAAAGCCACTCAACCGCTAGCAGCTGCGAGGCTGCAAAGGCGGTGTAAGGCGCGGTGGCCTATTTTCTAATGTTTCGGCGCGCACGCCGTAAGAAGCGGCGCAGATGGAAAGATCGAGCGGCTTCCAGACGGCGTCGCGGTCGATTGCGCAATCCCGGCCAACACGCTGCACCTTCTTGCCACCGTAGGAATGAGTGCAAAGCACGCTGACTGACGCGTAAGTCCCACCGCGCGGACATGGCCCTCCTCACTCATGTCCTTGAGAAGGCGAAGCGCGTAGCCCATGGCTTCGCGAAATTTCAGGGCTTCTCTAGCTTCTCTAGCGAACTGGAGGGGGGAAGCATTGCTATCTCAGCGCTAGACTGTTTCGGCTCCTCCTCCGCTTCTGGAAAATTCGGAGCGATGATTTGAGCGCGCGCCGCGCGGCGATCGCCGGTTCTGGCTCCGCGAAGCTACGATAGCGACAGCGCAAGGCCCCGGCTTGGAAGAAGTCGTAAAGCTCGTGGAGCTGCGCTTAGTTTTCTTGCAGTCTCTTTTGTCAACTGCAGTCGCCTCTCTGTCTTTTATAATTAAGTATTCTGTACTTCTGGTTTTTGTTATAAAGTTAAATTCCGTCTTGTTGCTGTAAGCCCGTCGTCCTTCGTCGCAGTGTGTGTGTATCTGCAATCTAAACGTCGTCCCCCAAATCGACGAGCACCGTAGAGAGGTGCAGAAGAATTTACGGGGAACACAAAGAACCTGGATTTTTATTGGTGGTCTTCTTACCAGTTCACTCTGAAGCACCGCAAGGGAACTGAAGTTGAAGAGGACTATGCGCTGTCGAGATTGCCAACTTCCCGTTCATACAAAGCAGAAACTACTGAATGCCTGTCAGTTTTTCAATGCACTCCGCTCAAAGCGCGAGATGTGTCACAAGAGGCTGTACGAGATGGCACACTTCAAAGTTCTCGAGCGCTTCAAATGTGACGAGCGATGCGTCAAGTAGATCACGAGAGCCGTCACTGCCGGCCAACAACGAAGCTGCGGTGCTTCCTCGTCGTAGTCAATGTACGCGTCGACAGCCTGATTGCTTCAGACCAAGAGGCTTAATGAAATGACGCTATAGTGTTGTCTAAGGGTGGATGAAATGTGATATCGTAAGCGACAGCGAGACGATGTAGGGCCACTCATGCCGCGCTTCTGATAAGCTGCGCACGGTACGCTAGCAGTGATCTATCTATAAGAACATGATGTCCTCGGAAATAAATGTGCTTTTTCTGTTGAACAATGCTCGCTGCCCGTCTTAGTTATCCCAGTTGACATCAAACTTTCTACCCAAACCTCATGTAGGGATGACCAAATGTCATGGAAATAACATGTTGGTATAATTCAAGGAAATAGAAAACAAAGGTTAAGAGTTTGAAAGAGAATGCATTGAGGGAATAAGTCATCGGATGCTGAAATTTGCGAAATCGGTTGGGCTCTCTCGATGATTTCAAGTGATGCTTCCACTCGGTGAATACTTTTACTCAAAGCCGAAGCTTCCCACACTCGTCAGCATATTTTTAGAAGGTACAGCTTGAAGTGTGTGGTTTGTCGATGGGAAGTATTCCTAAAGAGTCCAAGCTGGGAAAGGAGTTTGGTCTAGGGTAGAAGTTGGTGGGTGGACGGCCTGTTTTTGCGGTGTGGAAAGGGAAGAAGGCTTCTGAGGAAATGGTTCTCGAAGGTAAGAAGTTCGTCCACTTTGCCGCTAAATTATAGCTCACCATGGCTTATTAGTTCTGGTGCTGCTTGAGCTTCTCAGGTTGGAGGATTGCGGAGGAGAGTGGATTGTTGATGGTGCGTGGAGCTTCTGGAAGATAGACATCCACAGGTGGTGAATATCGCTTGTAGAGAATTAAGGTGGAGCAGAGATAGGAATATGGTTTTGGATGGTTGATAATGGTGGAGGAGGCCCGACACTTCGAGGCTAAGCAGAGTTACAGAGAGCACAGACGACAGGCGCTGCTTTTTCGCATTGTGCGGCTGGTACTGACTCATTAGAACAAGCCTTCGTAACAAATTTATATTTAATGGAAGAATAAAATGTGTGGTTTCTTTTTAGGGTTGAGTAATTTTGACAGAAAGCTTCCCGAACTGTGGGACCATTATAAGGGTAACACATCTATTAGCTTTTAATATTTTAGTTCGGTTTTGTAGAGCTTAACGCCCCTTAGCAACTAAGGCTATGGGAGACGCCTTAGTGCAGGACTTCGAAAATTTCGACAACCTTGTGTTTTTAACGTGCATTGAGAGTCACCCTGTTCCGCCTCGATTTAAACGCTGTTCCAGCGGTCGGGGTCCTTGCATACTGAAAACAGCATGACGTCAAAGCCATATTTTCCGGAAGTAGACAGCCTGCAGGCGAATAACGTAATCTCCCTTCCCGTGTAGTGCACCTGCGCTATTCAGTTCTCTAGCGTCACTCAACGTGGCACGTAGGAAACAAGGTATCCTAAAGGCAGCGCACCCAAACTACTTTTGCATTGTAGAATTCCTCTATCAATTTGTTGAAATGAAATATACACGTAAAATTAGAAGTCAAATTTGTGTTCTTCCTGTTCCAAAAAAAAAAAAAAAGCTTCCGAGGGCACTGCCTAATCTCCAGTAGATGAATGCGAAAACCTGAGCGTAGCTGCTGCACACGGCACATCGCAAATTCCTTGCATATCTTCTGCTAGCAAGGTCAGGTATCGTGGGAATTGCGTTGCGTTAGAGCGCGTTCGTGGTAGAGCTCCTGCAAGTGGGGGATTGAACGGGGCACCGTCGCTTCTCCCGCGTGGTGTTGCTTGAAGTGCATTCGTTGCAGTGTTCTTGCAAGTGTGGGATTGGCGGTATGGCGTCGCTCGTTGTTGCGCCCCCTACGTTGTCTTGGAGACGGCAGGAACGCTAGACGAGGGGAACATATCACGCGGAATCTTGTGGACACATCTCGTGAACAGATATCGCAAACGCGAAATTTTTACCATAAGCCAAGAATTGCTTTCACCTTAAAAGAACACAGTTATTCCACGCATGTGACACCGACAGTACCGCGCTGCACTATCATTCTTATTAAAGCAGGTATTGTGTGGTATCTGTATTACAGAACAAAAAGAAAAAAGAAGAACGGATTATTGCCATATTGCGGCAGTTAATGAGCTAGCTTTATTGTTAAGCCCGGAAGGAGCTGCGGCGCCGATGGCAGGTTTAGACCGTGCAACAGTGTAGCTAATCACTGCAGACTGCTAATGCAGACTGCTAATGCAGACTGCTAATCACAGTGTGAGACGGCCTCGCTGTACTCTCCGGATCCAATACACAATTACAGTGTGTCATATCCCCATTACACTATCCTCTACTCATTATGTTTTGTCTCCCACTCTATTTTCGTGCTCCTCCTTTTCTCTGCTTCCCCCGCCCCCCCCCCCGCCTCCCACAGATACACTCCACCCCATATCACCCTTTTTTTTTTTGCATTGGCACTAAACAGAAAGCCCCAAGTGTCATGGTATGGCTCGCTTTATTTCGCCCCAACTTAACGCTCGCAAAACTTATCTCAGAAAATAGTTCATATAAAGTTATATAAAAGTGTCTCATTTATCGCCTTCAGCATGGTCAAAAGTGGACAGCTACAGCTCAAGTTCTGCCGCTCTTTGAGAGTCTCTATGTGCTGGATGGCTAGAATGACATAACCATGGGTTAAACACATTCAAATGTACAAACATTTAGAGAGGGCAAAGAAAGCTTGTATTTGAGCTTGTGTGTGAGGGGGGAGGGAGAGGGGGCGGGTGGCTCAGCGTCTGTGCCATTAATTTCAAAGAAAGTCGTCCACCCATCTCTCATTGTAATAGATTTGTAGACCACGCGCCAGCTGATATGTTTCACGGAATAATGTTCTGAAAGCAATAAAGCATTCGTCATCAATTTATTGAATGCTTAAGGAGAAGACACCGTGTTACTTTTTTCTACCACACTTTGTCCAGCATGGCCAAAACGCATCTCCGGTAAGTTTGTTTCATAGCATAAAATATGCTTAATATTTTAATATTTATATATTTTATGCACGTGCCGAACTGCGCACGTTTTTGTGATTTCTGTTATGAGAATGTCGGTGTTAGCATTTCATGTAGTGCACACGAAGTGAGAAGGCAGAAGTGCAGATTTTACGACTCTAAACATGCTGCTTTGTCGGTACCGTAATCCGGTACACCTCAAAACAAAAATCATGCCAGAAACACTGATAAGAAATTTGTCGAGAGTAAATTTACTGCAAAGTTTCCACGAGGCAAGGCCAACACAACTGAGACAACTCCGCTTTTCCGGTGGGCAGCGTCTGGCAATCTCTGTAATTTCCTGCACTGAACACGCATAAAAAGGAACGAACGTTTGCACTCGTTATCCTACCAGGGGAATCTGCGGCTCCATAAGCCTTTGCTTCAGAACTTGTTCTCTCACCAATTGTTGCCATGAAACACGGGGCTCTGCTCGCACTCGCTACCTTCGGCTTTCTTCTATGCATGGCGCTCAACTTGTGGGCCAACGGTGGTAAGCATGCAGATGAACATAAATATTTTCTTTGAACATTATCTTTTTTTCTCACAAGACAGGAACAGTGGGGCTTTTTGAGCACCAAATGAAGGATGTGTTTGTTGTCAGCGGCTTTGCACTGGAACATTGTTGAGAAAATGAAATTATTCTGTTAAACAAAGAGAATGAAGCGCAAGTTGAACTGAGCTCCATGGACAGTATTTCCTGAGACGTGGACGCAGTGCCAGATGCGACAAATGCCATCACGTTGTAAGTTTTCAGAGTGGGTATACGCTCAGCTGCACACAGTGAGGCTTATCGGCAGCTGCATTCCCAAAGTGAGCCCCGAAGAAGAGCTTGCAGGTGTCGTGCTAATGATGGTTATTGTCCTAAGAGAATAATTCGGCAAGTGAGTTAATTAATATATCTGCGGAATATTCTGGCACAATAAAGCAATCCTTGTTCCCTGCGGATGAACTAAAGGCGTTTTCCTAAGTATAATCACGTGCAAACTGAGGTGCAGTTACCGACAAATACCAGCCTCAATCAACCACTTAAATATCAGTGGCATCAAGGACGCAAAATAAATGCAAATGGCTGAGCGAAGGAAATGAATTATGTTTCTTATATCTCCGTGAAACCGAAGTTCGTGTTTTCGTGAGCGAAAAAACAAACTAAGAACATTGTTCATGTGTGTACAGAAAGGTGTACTAACCTGCTATTATTTATTTCTGCTTATCATTAAGCTGCTTGTGCCAACAAAATTTATTTAGGTATCTTTTGAGCAGTCTCACACAATAACAACACGTGGTGTTAATACCGGTTTTCGTTTAAGCAATCAGTAGTTCTTAGTTGCGCATTAGCAGCCTTCATTTAAAAAGCAATGCTCAGGTCATGCACATTCTATTAAAATTGATATGCCTGCATCCCTTCGTGGCTGCAATTTCTTAAATATTTATCCAATGCTGGCAGATGTAGCTATTGCGTGCCTCCTATTCCCGTATATTTTATTCCAAATGGTTCGTCACAAGTAAGATTTCGTTTTTTTTCCTACTTGACATATAGTCAAGTTGTAATGTGTCGTAAAGTATGCGCACCAAACGTAGCAAACACATTTTCGCTTAGTCATTCATATTGAGCATGTTTATCGAATAAATGTTTTCTTTTCTAATGATGCATCGCAACTTAGTCTAGATGCAGCCCAATATTATTAAGGAGATCAGCTCCTTGAATAGCACTTAACAAAACTGTCAGTCATAGTGATGTCATTCGTTTTTTTTTTTATCTCGTGCAGATTCTCTCGTTGTGTCCGTTATTGCACTCGCACAACGTTCATTTGTAATCCATTTTTGTTTATTTTATAACTTTTGGCTATTTTTTTCGGGCATTATATTTAGTACAAATGCCTACATTTATTCAAAAAATTATGGCGGACACTTAAGGTCCGCCTTTAAGAGTATGACGCGATAGCGTAGAGTACGTGCGCACACATAAAGTCCCGCCCTAACCAAGCCTAATGAACGTACCTGCATGGCCTATTGGTAACCTGAATGCAAGGGTCCTGGCACGCTGTTTTTTATACCACCCTTCCATATGAAAGGAGCGACCCGAGTTGGCAGTTCCTGCCAAACCTAACGTCAATTTCGGTCCGGGCTTTCTCTCACATTTGCTTATTTGTTTAGTTATCTTTACGTCTTGAGAGTTTTTGTTGTTTTCTCTGAAGTTGATATAGGATATTTTCTTCTTTCAGTGTTATGTTCTATCTGCAGTGTTATTCGCCTTTCTACTTGTGTAGTACCAACAACGAGTCTTCAGCTGGAGTGAAGATTGCTGGAAAACGTATCAACAACCTTAGATATGCGGATGATACCACTTTAATGGCAGAAAGTGAAGTGGAACTCGAGAGGCTTCTGATGCGCGTACAAGAAGAGAGTGAGAAGTTTGGGCTTAAACTGAACAATTAAAAGACAAAGATCATGGCGTCTTGCCCTATCAAGTCCTGGAGCATCAATGGACAAGAAGTGGAAGCTGTGACAGATGTTCTCTTCTTGGGCTCCAAGATTGCCTCGGAAGGAGACTGCAGCCATGAAATTAGGAGACGCCTGCTTCTGGGAAAGAGAGCAATGGTTAGCCTTGACCGCCTAGTAAAGAGCAGAGACATACTCTACCAACCAAGATCCGTATAAGTCATGTTATGGTCTTTCCAGTTGTGATGTATGGATGCGAGAGTTGGACTGTGAAAAAGGCTGACCGCCGAAGAATTGACGCGTTTGAATTGTGGTGCTGGCGAAGACTCTTGAGAGTTCCTTGGACTGCCAGAAGATCAAATCAGTCGATATTGTGGACCATAAACCCTGACTGTTCATTGGAGGGTCAAATTCTAAAGTTAAAGCTCAGCTACTTTGGTCATCTGATGAGAAGAGAGGAGTCACTGGAGAAAGATTTGATGTTGGGAAAGGGTGAAGGTCGCCGGAGAAGGGGTAGGCAGCGAACGCGATGGTTAGATGGCATCCTCGAGGCACTGCAGATGAAGTTATGTGATGTTAGGAAGATAGTGAGAGACCGGAAAGCGTGGCGTGACATGGTCCATAGGGTCACGAAGAGTCGGACACGACTGAACGACTGAACTGAACTGAGCACCAACAAGGACCTTTAAGAGGACTCTAAAGAAAAACATTTAAGAGCACTGCAGAAATGTGCATTGAAGAAACTCGAAAGCATGTGCGTTGGCTGCTCTGTAGTAGCTCTTAGAGTGTCATGACTAAGCACTTTTGAGAGTCATGAATAGAGACTAGTCATGGGCATGACTGTTACTTACTTCAACAAGTCATGGACATTAAATATCCGATCTGACTGACTCACGACAAGTAAATTATAATTACTAACACGTCATGACTAGGCATGACATACATTAACATATACATTAACGACTACCAGTTCAATCTTAATGTGTCGTCATATCACGATATATTTCACTTCCATATTATGTTTTCACGTTTTGCTTCCACGTTTTGCTGACAAGGACGCTTTCGCAAACATAGCAAAGTAAGGATCTCGCCTTCATAATAAAGATTATAAAGAGGAAGTTGCGCAGTAGATACAGCCATACCGCTGGCGCACGAAACAAAATTCGTGCATTAATGAGGAGGAAGCAAGCATATTTATTTAAATCCCAGGGCACGAAAACTGATGTCACCCCAGCCGACGTCCCATTGGCTAATGTCGTCATCACCAGTACTTTATACCGGTTAGGGTGACCGATGAGCTGAGTGGCTTTCCATCGCATGGTGGAGAGAATTTGTGGGAGATTGGAATCCTGTTAGCCAGTCCACAGTATATGAATCAAATCATCAATCTCTCGTAGAGTAGGCAATGAGGGGAGCATAAGATTGGGTACCATTACCAGTGTTGTAGTTTACAGCCAGAACTCAGACTCTTGGTTCGTCAGGTTGTCCTCGTGCTGCGTTCTTGTGAATGAACCACGTCTCAAAATAAATAAGTCTGGAGAACCTACAAGCTTTTTTGAGATCGCGCTGACCTATATACAATATCTCATGATATCTCTGCTCGCCTTTCTCATGCGCCTCCTTTTTTCATTTATTGCAGAAAAAATTGTGACGACCGAATGCGCCGTACTAAGAGTGAACGAAGACTGCAGCCGCTACAAGCACGATGGAAAATCATGCGAAGATATGCTGTGCAGAGAAGGGGAAATATGCTGCATGAAAGACTGCAACATGACCCATTTCTGCTTTGTCGACCCAGATATCAAATCAAATCCGTGATGAAATTAGTTCAGTGATTTCTTGTAATACCGGCACAGGCTTCTTTTGAATAAACCGAACTTTTCGAGATCCTCCAGAAAACAATATTATCTTCCTTTCTGTGAATAGCACAGCCACCTTTTTGCAAAGGTGAATTTACTTTGAAAAATTGCAGATGTAATATGTGACCAGCAACACACAGTTGGATTGCGGAGGTAAGTTGAAAGAAAACTTGATTTGAGCGCCAAGCAATAAAGGTCTCCTTTTTGATGAACATTGCAAGCATTTCCACCAAGTGGTTTTATAAATTAAGCCGCCGAGGTTGCTCGATCTCTCTTGGCCCTAGGCTACCAAAACTAAAGTCGCAGATGCACCCCCGGTCGAGGGAGCGTAGTTCGGTGGCGGCAAAATGCAAGAATGTCAATGTTCCATGGGATGCTAGAGCACGCCGAAGTGTCCCAGCTGCCCTGAAGTAATTCTGAGCCCTCTCTAGTGGAGCTTCATAGCCCATGGGTGATATCTCGACGTTTATCTGCGTTTATCTCAGGATGGACTTGCCGTGGAGAGCCAAGCGTAGCGAACCCCGAAAATAGCAACCTACTTCTTTGTCCTCCAGAGCACCAACGATGATGTTTTAGGGATAAAGAATATAAATGCAAAGTGGAAGAAAAAAGATTGATATTCTTTATCCCTAAAAATTATCATATGACTAATTCCTGTAAACACCAACAACAAAACATAAAAAAAAATATCCCCAACGGTTGCTTTCGACTCGTAGGCTGTTCGCTCCTTTAATTCTATAATACTTTGAAGAATTAATAATTCTTCAAATTATTAATTCTATAATAATTTGAAGGGGATGTGAGGGACATCCCCTTCAGATATATATATATATATATATATATATATA
>JAJIZL010057587.1:0-20465 GCA_023969395.1 Amblyomma maculatum
GCGAGGAAGGTGGGTGTGAAAGTGGAGAGAATGAGTCGTAGTGGAGGGGTACGGGGTAATTTCGACCACCTGGGGATTTTGAAGTGAAAAGCTTCACTACGAGGGTCGGAGCCGAGCTTCGCGTATGGCGTATTCCGCGACCGAGTGAGGTCACAGCCAAGGCCAGCTGCACTGCCCTCTCGCCAAGCTCTTCCGGCGTTGCTTAGCAACGTTAAGATGTGTGCGACTGCTGCTCACAAAAAAAAAAAAAAAATTAGGGTTCATCCGGGAATCGAATCTCCATCCCACGAATCCCCAGCCGAGTGCTCTACCGCTGTGCCACGACCCGGGTCGCACTAATAATTCCGCTTGTCTACCGCGAGCATGATAGCGGGATTCCGCATTTAACAGATACTGCGAATGGCCACAATTTCAAAGTACCAAAGACAAATAGTTGTCACTCAATTAGGGTGACGTCAGTGATGTGACGTCACCCATTTGCCGTCAGCTATGAGGACCAATCGGGAGCGAGGGCGCTCCAACGCCGTCGGGTGGCACTTCTTGCTTTCCGCGCGTGACAGATGCTGCGCTTTACCATTCCTGTAAACAAATTATAGAACGCCGGTGAACTTATATACGCGCTCGACGTGGAAGCCAAGGAGAGTTTAGTTGCTGACGAACGGCGCAGAAGACTGGAAAAAGCTTCTGATCCCGAGGTAGTCACTGCTTTTAGCTAAGCTAATTAATCTTTCATTTTTTTTAACGTGCACTAACAATTCACAGCACACAGACGCCTCTTTTTTTCGCCTCCATCGAAACCTAGCCGCCAGTGGATTTGCTCCCACCTTCCTCCCTTCCCTTACGGTGCGGTTGAGGTGTCCACAGAACAGAAAAAGTGTGGCAGATACTACGCCTTTGCTTTCCTACTAATGTACTAATGGTCAACACCATCCTAGAGTAGGTGCCAGGCTCTCAATACCAAACAAGTAACGAAAACCATTCCAATCTATATCAGAGAGTGCTTTTGCATATCTAATTGGTTTAACAGAGTTAAAATACGGTCGAATGTTCAAGCGATAGCTTAGCATTGGTTAGGCCGAAAAGCCATTAGAGTCGTCGACTAGCAGTAGTTTTCATTCGGTCTTTTTGTTTGCCTCTATTTTCGCAAATTCGTTTTGTCCGGAGCATCTACCTCAAAAATGGAGGTGACCTTGAGTTCGTACAGGACCGGCAAGAAGAGGTAGGCAACAATGAATCCCACAGGAACGAAGACGGGTATGGCCCAAAGCGTGTGAAAGCCGTAGCGGTAGTAGTGCGGTACGAAGGCCACGATGCCCGCCGCTGTGATGCTGGACGCCAGCATGGACAGGGCCAAGGGCAGTGCTCGTATGCTACGGTTACCCAGAAAGGCCTCGTCTCTCGTCGCCTGACCACCCGATCGCCTACGCAGGGAGAGGAATAGGCCGATTCCTGAAAGGAAACACAGCGGCGCAATAAGCATTCACCGCCTGTAATGCCAGTCGAAAGCTAAGGTCGATCAGAAAGCTTCGTCTTTGCTAAGGGTAACCAATGGTAACCAATGAAATAAAGCAATGAACTAAAATGCGCATTAGGCGTCTGGTTATCTGTAGAACTCTGAGCAATGGCCTGAGTAGTCATGGCGCGCTCGAATTAGCGCTGCCAATAATGTCATGATGCCATGTGAAACATTACTGCGTCACAAAATCGCTGAATGGCATTTGAACTATTGAGCGGGAGTCCATACAACGACGTCACTGATGACGCTGCCCACTTACACTATAAGTGTGACGTACTGCGCCTTGTACACCATAAGAAGCAAACGTTAGAGTTTTATAGCGCTTCAGCAAATAAGGTTTCATGCGTAATGAAAAAGGTTGAAATGTATTTTTGTTGTAAGAAAGGAAATGAAGGTTTTATAAGCTATAGTTTGCTTTACACCTGTCCTTTGTTTATGAAGTTAAAAAACATGTCAGTGGTAGAACATTTCATTAATAGTAAGCTTGGATGGAATAACACTATAATCATATTAAAACACCATGAAATGCTTTTGTTCATAGTTTTTCAGTCTTGAGCGCGTAATTAAAATATGGCGCATCTCTCGTCATTTTTTACAGAAAGATTTGCTTTCTTCCATTAGTAAAAGTTGTAAGGAGTGTGTATGCAGGGCACTGCCGGCATATTATGACATACTTAAAACTTTATTTGTGGGTGCGCTCGATTTCCAACCTCGGAAAGTGGGCTTTCGCATATGTAATTTATTGCTCATTTCACAATTCCATATAGACAGCCATTTGCCCTTCAGTTACCCTGTACTAATTCCATGCAGAATTTATGGGGCATGTTTATTACCCTGCGGCGGGCTTGTGTACTTCTGTCCGCTGTTGTGCTGCTTTGAATGTCTGCAAGGCACGGGATGCAGGAGAATGATATTCTTGAGCGAATTTCTGTTATATTGGCGAATTAGTTTGCCTGCTGTAAAATTAAAGAACACGGTGCATGCTATTGCGTAAATCGCTTAGCCTAGCGAAAATTGGCGCCGCAGTCTCATTAATGCTTGTCTTGTTTATGTCGTTTAATGTCTCAAAACAACTCAGGTTATGAGAGACTCCGTAGTGGTAGTCTCCAGAAATATCGAACAGCAGGGTTTCTTTAAAGTGCAGTGCGCTGACATCGCACAGCAAAGAGTTGCCTTGAATTTTTCCTCCGTCGAAAAGCGGCCTCTACCGCCTGAATTCGATCCCCGCATTTTCGAGCACAGCAGCAGAGCGGCTTAATTACTCCACCAGTGCGGCGGCGCCGCCTCAATAATGAGTGTTTAAAATTGCCATCGACCAAAGGTAATGTTTGCTTGGGACGAAAGTTCAGCTTTCAAGGGGTTGGAGCAATGCCTCTTAGACATAAGGCCTGCAGGTCACGTGCCATGACGTCAACCACGTCATTATTCTAGTACGCTCTAACGTCATCCCGGCCGGCCGACGTGTGCCGACAGAATGAAAACATGCAGAGCTAATTATGATAACAGAGCAGGGCAAAAGACTGTAAATCGAAAAGTTTAGACCAATCTTCCTAACCTCTTGCGTAGGGAAGATGTACGAGAGAGCGGTTAATGAAAGGATCTCAAACTACATGGAGGACAAAGGATATTAAGGCGAAAGCCTTTATTGCGTGATCGTTGTTGCCAGCAAGTGTCACGCTTTTGTGGCGGTTCTGATTGGTCGAGACGGGATGATGTCATGGTGATCTCGACCAATTACAGAGCACCACCACAGTATGCGCAAATGCATGCCTTGTACAGTCATATGCCAATCAATGATCAATTGATAATTATTGACTAATTAAAAAATTCCTAATTACTGGTTCCTAAATACTAATTATAATTACTTATCAGAGATTGCAAATTACGCAATAACCACTACTAAAGATTGATAAGTAATGAGTAACTAGACGTCATGGAGGTCTCGACCAATCACACAGCACTACCAGCGCGAATGCGTGCCTTATATAGTCATATGTCAAACAATGGTCAATTACTAATAAATTACTAAATATTTAATGAGTCACTGATTACTAGTTGCTAAATAATAATTAACAATTATAATTAGTGGCTAACCAATTATTACTAATTAATGGCTAGAATTGCGAAGATACAAGCAGTGCGATCTCGTCGCTGCCAAGTAGAATTCACTGCATAAATGAACTCGCCGAATGTTAAAGAGTAGTTGCTCAGCTCTACTCGTAGCAGCATTTATCGCTACATGCGCAATAGTCACGTAGCAGAATGCACCACTCAGGTTTTTCTCTTCATCATTTTAGCCGCCAAAGTATCTTCGAATTTACCCTACTGTCAAATCTGGATTCAGAAGAAGACTATCCACGCAAGACGTGCTCCTACAATTAGAGGAGAAAGTCCTCAGTGAAATACCAAGAAGTGGAACACATAGTACTAGCACCCGAAGTAAAAGGAGCCTTCGGTAACGTGGGTCGTGCGGCCATCATTGAAGGCCTCAATGATACAAACTGCAGAAACAGAGCCTTTCGCTATGTCAAAGCCACTTCTCGGGGAGCTTCATGGCGTGAAAAAAAGGAACCCTGCAAGGCTCGGTAGTATCACCGCTAGTATTCAACGTAGCGATGATAGGACTTACAAAAAACTCGACAAGATAGAAAACATCTCCCACGCAATGTACGCAGACGACATAACAAT
This sequence comes from Amblyomma maculatum, assembly GCA_023969395.1. Classification (NCBI taxonomy): domain Eukaryota; kingdom Metazoa; phylum Arthropoda; class Arachnida; order Ixodida; family Ixodidae; genus Amblyomma; species Amblyomma maculatum. The sequence goes on from JAJIZL010057587.1 coordinate 4,205, forward strand.
GTGAAAGACCACAGGATCCCTAGCAGAAAACGAAGAGCGGCTTCAAAGGGCGGAATCAAGAAAAGCACAAGGAAATACGACTCCCAAATCTCCCTACAACTTGGAAATGAGACAATACCCAAGAGAATTGAAGTCATAGTACTTGGAATGTGGTTGCAAAGCACAGGGCGCTGTAGCAAAACCATTGCCTCCCTTAAGAATACAATAGATCAAGTCGCCAGAATCGTGCGAAGAGTCAGCAGCAAAAAAAAAGGGCATGAGAGAGCCTTACCGCTTAGACTCATAGACAGCGTCGCCACGAGCAGGGTAACTACCTACCATGCCACGAACTAAACAAGCGAGAGGTCCTACAAATTGACACCATACTACGCAAAGCTTACGAAACGGCGATAAGAGTTCCGATGCCAACATCAACCGAAAAGGTAATGGCTTTGGGTGTAAGAACAACTTCGACGAGCTACGAGAAGCGCAACGTAGCGCTCAACTGGACAGACTCACCCAAACAAGAATGGGAAGACACCTAATAGAGAAATTAGGCATACCCATGGCCACGCAAAAGACAAGAAACCGAATAAGGACGAAAACAGAAAAAATTGCCCACGATTACATTACTTCCTAATGCGAAATTTGAGCGCAGCTTATCAGCTGTTTCACCTTTTCGATAGATTGAGGCAAAGATTTCGAGCAAGATACATATATGCAATTACAGACAACTTTTTTAATTTTTCACATGTATTCCATCAAGAAACACTTCACCAACAGTTCTTGGCTATCATGAGAGAGGTTTTGTGGTCGGAGAAAAGAAGAGAGCAATTGAGTTATCTGAAGGTTGCGGGAAGCAGCACGTGGGTCCATAGGAACGTTGCGCGACGAACATATAGCAGCGACTAACTGATGCCGCTGACGCCGCTAGTGAGTGAGGCGAGTGAGAACGGGATGCACGCACCGTGATTCGCTGACAGTGAGTTGGCGTTTCGGCAACCGGAGAGCACCCTCGCCGCCACGCAGGAAAGGGGGAACCCTCTCCTTCTCTTTCTGCGTGGAGGGGACGGTTGTCTACGCAATCACGTTGTCTTCACTCGCTAGCGGCGGCGGTGGCATAATTCATTCGCTGCTAGCGCTGCCTCCGGAGACTCCCCCCCCCCATTCCTTTCCTCGTGTTCTCCGGTTGCTACGCGCGCTCCTGCCTCCATCGTTCGCCGCTAAGTGTACCTTCCTCCCCTCTTCCTGCCAGGCTCCGGTTGCCGAAGCGCCGGCTCGAACTGGGGGGATGAAAGAGGGGCGGAGCTGGTTAAGAGGCCGACGCGGTAGACGCCGACGACGACGCGAAACCCGGGAACGGGCGCCAAAGAGCTGCTCTCTAAAAACATGGACCCCAATATGCACCATGGGAAAAGACAAGCCAGAGTCCGAGCACTGAACGGGGACTTCATCGACAATCCCAGTGTAGTCTACTCCGACGGGGCAAAGTGCCGTTACCAACGCAAATTAGTCGCCGTGGTAATGGGCGCTGGAGGTAAATAAATATGCAGCGCAGCAATAAACAACCCAAGCATATAGGCAGCTGAAGAAGCCGCAATCGCTCTGGCAGTAGCGCATAGCAATACAATGGGACAGAACCTCACAATAGTGATGGACTACAAGCACGCGTGTCGAAACTACACAAGGGGCAGAATTGACAGAATCGCCAATCGTATCCTACAAACGGCGACAAGACATTTACCGAACACTAAACAGTATGGGGACCGGGCGCCCGTTGTATGGCGCCACCGTCACCTCGGTGGAACAGCGCCGCCCGCGGCGGAGTGCCGAAACAGCGGAATGGCGAGGCAGCTGAGCGGCGCAGTCGTTTCCGTTCTGCGAGGCGTTTTTGAGCCTGTCCCTACCCGTCGTTTTGCGGTGTGGGTTTGAAAGTTTTGAGCTGCTTTGAGTAATCGCAAGGAGTATTTTTTGACCGGGAAATCTTGAAAATGAAAAGGGCCGTTCTCGGCAGGGCGTGCGTGTTTTTTTTTTGTTTTTTTTTTTTTAAACCGCCCGGCGCATGGTATTTCTGTTATATACTCGAAAATGCCGCGTGCGTGGCTTCACCATGCGCTAGGAACACCTTCGTTAGGCATTTGTTACGGCGACTTTGAAGACGCGAATTGCGCGTGCACTGCGCGTCTATCGTATATTAGGTCTAGTCGAAATTGCCTGAAGATCAAATACCGCCGAGCCGTGGCGCCGTAGTAGTGGTAGTTGTAATGGTCAGCGTTCATGTAAAATGAAAAAGATGCAGCACCTGCCTTTTTTGGTAATAGCTAGGCTCTAACGATTCAGAGTAGAGTAATAGCAAATGACATTCCAGTTTCAACCTTGCAACGAGAACTGTAAAAGGAGAAAAATAAACAAGCAATCATAATATAAGCCAAATGAGTAATACCACCTCAGCATCATTTTTACATATACGGCAATGCTCTTGTTGAACACGTCTGAGCTGCGACATATAATTGACTTAGAAAATATTATACTATGCATGCCTTTCTCCCGACATGCTGCGGAGGTTGTGAAAAGAAAAAAAAATTAAATTTCCTGCTAGCGTTCTCTCAGCGCAGGAAGTTCAATGCGATTGACCGCACCTGCCTTGAATATCTGAAGGCAATAGTCCAATACTGTCAAACTGTTAAATACAATCGAAAAAAACAAAACACAGTGTGATGTGTTGTAAGATAAGCAACAGGTAACTAAGAGAGCGTTCTATTGTTAAATGAATCCCTCTGATGGCTTGTTCGCTAAGGTGGTCTACTTTCTCAGCGTACCACGAACTTGCGGGGCCGATACCTAGCTGACCTCGATACCTGATGAGTGTGAGGGGACACGACCATGTATGTAGTTTTCTATTTGCACGTAAAGGAATCCGGATAACTGAAAGCCATTCCTTTTACAACTTTGTCACTGCAGCTTGCCGGACTGCTGCTAAATCTGTTTACTTTGGCCATAAAAGCAATTCCTGAGAGAGGTAAAACGGTCTTGTCACGCCACAATCAGGAAATCTCACGTTCACTAAAACGCCGATGAGAAACACATGTATTTAGGCGGGCCAGAGAATGGACACTGCTGAGAAAATATGCAAAGCCGTGTCAAGTGCAACGTGAATGCGAAAAAAAAAAACTGCTACACGGCCTTCGAAATTAAAAAAAAAAAGAAGAATGCTACGTTTATGCTCGTTTCCACAAATTAAATTGAATTTTGTTTCTTGTTCGACTTTTATATGAAGCCGATAGCAGATTTTGTGACCATGCGGTACTGATTGAGCTGTGAAATGAGTGATTTTATTAGGCGAAATGGACATGCCACAAACAAATGTTAACAAATTCTAAGAGTATCAACGCAGAGCTCTCAGCGCATTTTCATTGGTTGACAAACGAAAAGAGGAAAAATGACAAGATCATGGTAATAGGAATTGTTCATGTCTCCTATCTGCTCTTTCTGTTAAGAGAAAAAAGTAATTGATCTTTGACTATGTCAGCGAAAGTATCCGCACAAACATTGTCTCTGCCCATCACTAAAGATCGTAACGCAGCCCGAACTACGATGGTGGAGCTGCCTTTTCTTTTTCCGTGCTGGGGCTTTCTTGTACACAGGCGGGGAAATGCTAGCGTTGTAACTTACGCTGTTGGGTTACTTCGATTTCCAATTGTCAATAAAGTTACTACAGATGAAGGAGTGCGGCTTCGGCTCCGAGGCTCTCGTACCGGCACTCCTGGGGAACAGAAGGCACAGGGCGTCCGGTAGAAAGCGGAATTTTAAAAATTCGGCACTTTCCATGACCACACAGTAACCAAATACGTAGATTCGTGTCTTTGTCTTTCAAAGAACCATAGGTCACCCGCCACTCATGCTTCTGTGGAAACCCGTAGAAATGAATCGACTTAAAAACGTCCGACGAGTTTGCGTAGCTGCCAGTGGAGCCAACAACCCACCACGTTTCGCCAGCCTTGTTCGGCCATACTTCATTTCACTGGACATATTCACACAACTAGCCCAACTTTCTGTTCTCTTGATATATTCTCCCACAACGTCATCTAAACCTTAGGATTTCCAATTCCCACACAAACCAATGACAAACAGTACCCTCCAATGCGCTGGCAATGCGCCGGCCGGGGCCGGCGCATTCCGGCGATTGAGCGATGCGCCGAGAGGCGGCGCCACCCGTTCAGCTGTCCGGTCCCTATAGTATGGGTTCCGGGACACGAGGGGATGAGGGGCAATGAAGCAGCAGGTGAGTTAGGTAGAGGGTACGTCGACCGAGTGGACTCAACACTGCACCACGGGTACCTTTGATCCCCGCGTACTTAGATATACTAGATCATTACAGCGGCCAGCTAAAACGCCACCCAGCCTCAAACAAAAGACTAACCCAAGAGGAGGCAGTAGACTGGTGCAGATTACAAACCAGCACTTATCCACACCGACAATAATTATACAAGATTTTTTTTGCGCAATATGATGATGAATGCCCAAGGTGTCATGGCACATCGAAATTCGAGCACGTCACATGGACCTGTCCTGAGGCAGACATGGACCCCAAAATAGAAAACCCAAGTGTGATGCAGTGGGAGCACTTACTGGTCAGCGAGGACGAGGAAGAGAAAACATTTTTCGTACTCCAATCCACAATGGCAGCAGTTAAGTGCGGCAGTCTGGACACGAGGATCGACCACGAAGCTCATGACAGCAGCAACGGTCGCAAACACATCGAATCAGTAGAAAGTTTTTTCCATTCCATTCCGACGCCGCCGCGCTGCTTCGAAAATTTGTACTCAGCAAGTCTGCTGTGTGCAAGTAGGCACCTACTGAAGTCTGCTCATCAAGAAGAATTTTTTAGCTCTAGGCGCCCGCTGGCTCCTTGTTGTCACAACTTCTCTCCACAGCGCCGTCCTACATGCTATGCATGACATCGCAGTAATATCGGCTTTTCCTGCACCCTCTCGAGAGTCCGACAGGGTTCCTCTTGCCCAATTGTAGGCGAGAACAAAGTGCTACATCGCAGTTTGTGACTAAAGCAATGCACCGTGCCACTGGCTCGTCTTCAAGTAGTTATGCTTCTGTATCGGCTTTGCAGATAACTGGAATTGACTTAATTCTTTTATATTCTGTGACGACTGCTGCAGCTGGATTTCTTTGCTGTTGACCGCTTGGCTCGACACGTGGAAATGGCTGGGTTCGTTTCTGCCAAAACGGCCGGCATGTCCCACTATTTGCTTCACCGAATCGTCCTTTGCCAGGGCAGGCCTCCAGTGATCGTCATTCATGGAGGCCAAAGTTCCTCCCTAAGTTGTGCAAGAACAGCTCCCACTCTGGCTGAGAAGACCGCATTTCTACTGACTATTATCCACAAGGAAATATCCTTACTGAGCCGCTTTACAAGATTCTCGTAAGCATGATTTCGATTTATGCAGCGTCCAATCATCAGGATCAGGACGCCATCCTGCAGTTTACGACTTACGTCTATAACACAGGTTACCATGAAGTAACTGGATAGTATTAGGAAATCATTTATTGCCCATGCTTCATGTGACAAGAAAGAGTGACCAGAAATCGACCATCGCCCCTTTCAATATCCAAGAGGTTGATAATAATGAAATCAATCACTGATAATGAATCATAATAATTTAGATTCGATTAGTCATAATTATAGGCTTGTATAGTCATATTTCTTCAAGAGCAACAGTAGGAATATACTCAGTGCAGGGATAAGGCCTCTCTCATACTCCTCCAGTTTACCCTGTCCTATGCTAGCTGCATCCACTTGACCCCTACAAACTTCTTAACCTCATCCGCCCAATTATTTTCTATGCCACACTTTCCTTCCATTGTAATCCTGTTGGTTATACTCTTAGCGACTGACAGTTATGCTCTGTTCGCACTTCATGTCCTGCCCATGCCCATCTTTTCTTGATTTCGTATAGAGTATCAGAAACTCCAGTTATTTCTCACCAGACTCACTATGCACGCTTATTTCATTTTACGCCTAACATTTTCCGTTCTATACCACTCTGCGTTGTTCTCAACATAAGTAGAACCCTTTTCATTAGCCTCCATGTTTCAGGCCCATAAGCGAGTACAGGTAATATGCAACTGTTATATACTTTCCTCTTGAGCGTTGCCAATAAGCTGCTAGTCATAATTTGCGAGCGCTTGCCAAATGTACTCCATTCCAATCTTATTCTCCTAGTTGTTTCCCCTTCGTGGTTCGAATCTGCGGTTACTACCTGTGCTAATTAGGTATTCACCTATAACTTAAAGTGGTCCTCTACCTATTTTAATTTCTTGCTACTTTCCGAGGCAGTTTAAAATTACATTAGTCTTCTGCAGCTAAATGTTCCGGCCTACCTTTTTGATTTTCCTGTCTAGATCATCCATCATGATTTACGATTCGTCTCCTGAGTACTTAGCCAAGTAATGTCATCGGCGAATACCAGACTGCTGACATATTCTCTATCAACACTTATACCTAGCTTCTCTCATTCCAAGTCAAAATGCTCCCTGAAAGGAAGCTGGGAATAGTACTGGGGAGATAGTGTCTCCATGCCTAACACCTTTCTTTAGGTGAAAATATTAATTTATTTATGGAGAAGTGGTAAGCAGTAAGCGGTAGTCCTATGATGACTTGTGTGGGCAAGACTGAAGAGAGCCTGCATTAGTTCGGCCGTAAGGGCTATACCGCGGTCAGTAATAATAACCGATAGGGCACCGTGGCGCAGTATGATGGCTTGAGAAAAAACTGGACTACTTCAGCAGCCGTGGCACGGGAAAGTGGCTGTGTCTCGGCATATCGCGTTAAGTAGTCCGTCGTCACTACTATCCCTCTGTTCCCTGATACGGACGCTGGGAAAGGGCCCAGAAGATCCATGCCCACTTCCTGGAAAGGGGCTGTTGGCGGAGGTATCGGCTGCAGAAGCCCTGCTGGTTTAAGCGGAGGTGTCTTTCGCCGCTGGCAATCTCGGCATGTTCTCACGTAGTGCTGGAATGAAGGCAGCAACTTAGGCCAATAGTACTTTTGTCGAATGCGTGCTAATGTTCGCGTGACTCCTAAATGACCGGCCGAAGGCTCATCGTGGCATGCGTGCAAGATTTCAGGACGGAGGTCGGACGGAACATCGAGAAGAAAGGTTTCCTTGTTGGGCTGAAAGTTTCTCTTATATAGGATGCGCTTGCGAATGCTGTAGGAGGATATACCCCGGGCGAAAGCACGTGGGACAGCTACATCAAGGCCTTCGAGATGCTCAATAAGCGGGCGTAAACCGGGATCAGCCCGTTGACCCTGGGCTATGTCGGCGGTCGTGACTACAGCTAGAAACGGGAAGTCGCCATCTTCGCTGTCGGGAGGGGCAGCATCAATTGGCGCACGCGACAATCAATCGGCGTTGTTGTGCTTACGGCCACACTTGTATACAACCGTAATGTCGTACTCTTGGAGACGAAGGCTCCACCTTGCAACCCGTCCAAAGGGGTCTTTGAGGTTGGCTAGCCAGCATAACGAATGGTGGTCCCTCACAGCCCTGAAAGGGCGCCCGTAAAGATAGGGTCGGAGCTTAGTTATCGCCCAAAGTACCGCAAGACATTCCTTTTCCGTGGTTGAGTAGTTTGCCTCTGCTTTTGAAAGAGAGCGACTGGCGTAAGCGATAACTTTCTCAGTGCCACTTTGCCACTGAATCAGAACGGCACCGAGTCCAAAATTACTGGCATCGGTATGAATATCCGTAGCAGCGTTTTCATCAAAATGATAAAGTATCGGGGCGGCCTGCAGTCACCGGCTAACTCCTTGAAGGCATCCTCTTGATTTTCTTGCCAGGCAAAATGAACATTGTCTCGGGTAAGAAGCGTAAGAGGCTCGGCAATCGCTGAAAAATTTTCAACGAAACGCCTGTAATAGGCACAAAGCTCCAAAAACCTTTTAACTGGCTTTTTGTCGGCTGGGCGTGGGAGGTTTTCCACAGCAGCAGTCTGGTTGGGATCTGGTTTCACGCCCTCAGCACTAATAACATGGCCAAGAAAGTGGAGCTCCTGGACTCCAAAAGGGCATTTCTGCGGTTTTATCGTCAGTTCGGCTGAACCGCCTGTAGTACCATCCGCATCCGGTCGAGGTGCTCCTCAAAACTAGACGCGAAAATGACGACGTCGTCTAGGTACACTAGGCACGCTTGCCACTTCAGTCCAGAGAGAACGGTGTCCATCATTCGTTGGAATGTTGCTGGCGCAGAACAGAGACCGAAAGGAAGCACTTTAATTTCATAAAGGCCGTCGAGGGTGACGAACGCTGTTTCTCTCGGTCCCTTTCATCCACTTTTATCTTCCAGTAGCCCTTCTTGGGTCAAGCGACGAGAAATATTTGGCATTGAGTAACCGGTGCAATGCGTCGTCGATATGCAGGAGCGGGTATACGTCCCGTTTCGTTACCTGATTTAACTTACGATAATCGACGCAGAAACGCAAGGTATTGTCTTTTTTCTTCACCAACACTACAGGCGAAGCCCAGGGACTGGTATGGTAGACGGCTGCACCACGTCGTCGGTAAGCATTTCTTGCACCTGGTTTCGAATAGCCTCACGTTCTGTTGGCGACACGCGGTATGGGTGTTTGGAAATTGGCTTGGTCTCCGGGTCAACCATAATGCGGTGTTTGGCTACTGGGGTGCGCCCAACTTTCGAAGACGTTGCAAAGCTCCCGCAAAATCCCGAAGGAGATCTAGGAATCGCCGCCGCTCACCCAACGACAGATTCGGATTAATGTCCACAGTTGATAGGATGTCGGGTGCATCGCATCCGGCTGGCGACGGTGGCGCCAGAGTACAGATGTTCGCTGCCTCAAAAAAGTCGGCAACATACGCGATGGCCGTTCATTTAGCAATGTGCTGAAACTCGGTTCCGAAATTTGTAATCAAGAGCTTCGCACAACCATCCCGCTAGCGAACAAGTCCTCTTGCAGCGCAGACCCCTTTCTCAAGAAGCAGGCCCACGTTCCTCTCTGCCAGTACGTCGCGGTCAAATGGTGAGTCGCTTTCTACCATGACCCTAATGCTGCACCTTGGCGGGACCGTAACGTCAGCAGCTGTAATACGTAAGGCGGTTGGTGAACTGTCGACGCTAAACCTCGCAATGACTTGGCTCGGCAATAACGCCACACGTGATCCTTGCAAATTAATTTTTGCACCGTTAGCCTATAAGAAGTCCAAGCCGAGTATGACGCCTCGCGAACAGTGGGTAACAACAATGAAGTCGCCAACATAAACAAATCCGTCAATTGCAACTCTCGCAACGCATCTTCCAGCCGGGATGATAAGGTGTCCCCCTGCCGTGCGAATCTGAGGTCCAGTCCACTCGGTTAAAACTTTCTTCAATTTCCTGGCTAAGCCACTGCTCATAACTGAATAGTCCGCCCCCGTATCAATTAACGCGGTAATGAGAAAATCGTCGATAGAAACCGGTATGTCCGAAGTTACGCACTCGGTTCATCGTTACATGACTTCGCCTGATACCCGCTATTTTGTAATAAACGCGATGGAGGATGTTTGGCAGTTCGCTCGTCAGCGGCCTCACCTCCGCAGGTCGCTGTTCCTTGTTTTCCCGACGGCTCGGGGAGCGGGGGGCTTGGCGAGCGGCCAGTGCGGTATGTAGAGGGTCATGGACTTGGGGAACGATAACGAGAAGAGGTAATGACGCGGGATCCGTATTGTAGGACGTCTGGGTGATCCGTATGCGCCGACAGGTACTCTTCGATTTCCAGTGGTCGTTCACCACTCCGAGGACATCGTGCACATGGATGAAAGCCACGACGCCCGGCGCGGCGGTACGGACAGAACCTCAATATGTGACCGGCCTCGCAACAGTGGTAACAAAGGGGCCGCTGGTCAGGGGCACGCCAGACGTCAGTCTTTCGAAACCGTGCCTCAGCTAGAAGAGGAGGACGTCGCCGGCTTGGTTCATGTGTAGGGGTGTCTACTCTGGCTCTAGGAGAGTCGTACCCACTATGGTGCTGGTTTGGCTTAGGCACAGTGATGCTCGCTCTTTGAGAATCGCACAGGGTATTCTGCTGAAGCACGGTTGCGCACGTAGGCACACTCGGTGGCAGTGGCTGCACGGCAGGCACAGACGGCTCCGGGACGACTTGCCTAAATTCATCACGAACGACCTCCGCGAGTGACGGAAGCCTCGATGATGACGTTAGATCGTGTAGCTGAATGCGCCTTAGCCCTTCTCTGACCACAGATCGAACAAACTCCCTTAGGGCGTCACCGGAACCGTTGAAGCCGGAAGCATAGACGGCCGGTGATATGGCGGACACGTCACGGTTATAGTGCTGTGTCCTGTGTTGACGTGTTTATTCCATCATTGTGGCCTCCGCTAGAAAATCTGGTGTCGTGCCGGGTGGATTGCGCACGAGGCCAGCAAATAATTCTTGTTTCACCCCGCGCCTTAGGTGGCGCACTTTTGTCTCCTCAGACATATTTGGATCAGCACGCCTAAAAAGGCGGATCATGTCCTCGTAGTACAATCCAACTCTTTCGTTTGGGGCTTGGCAGCGAGATCGCAGTGCCGACTCCGCACGCTCCCTTCGGTTGCTGGCGGTGTAGGTCGCCAACAGCTGGCGACGAAACAGGTCCCATGATAGTAGCGTCGTTTCGTGGTTGACGAACCACGTCAGCGCCGAGTCTTCGAGAGCAAAGTACACATTGTGCAGCTTCCTTTGTTCATCCCAGCCATTGTAGTTGCCGACCCGTTCGAATTGGTCTAGCCAGTCCTAAGCATCCTCGTAGAGCTCACCATGGAAGGACGGTGGCGTTCGGGACTGGAGGACGACAAAGTGGGGTGAACTCTCTCCGTTAGCCACAATGTTCGTGTTCGATCTATGCATGGTGGTCACAGGCGTCAAGAACAAAGGCCCGAACTCTGGCGACTGACCTCAGGGGCGGCGGCTGGTACTGCGGTCGACCGGTGTTAAATTCGTGGACGACTCTTGGTTGCCCTTGAAGGGTGGAACTCAGAAAAAGGGAATCGTACCCGGCTGTTTCACTAGAAAATGTAACGAGTAGAAGGCGGCAACCCCTGAACGGATCAGTCTCACACACTCAGCTTCGTCCTCTTTTTCTCCCGGTTTCGAGAGGCACGCGGCATTGCTTCATCTTTTGTCCTCGGTTCCGAGAGGCACGCGGCAGTATTGGGGAGATTGTGTCTCCATGCCTAACAGTTTTTTTAGGTGAAATTATTAATTTATTTATGGAGAAGTGTGGTTCATACTTAGTAATGATCACATAGTTGTAATTGATCATGGTTGATAGTAGTCATATTTAGTATATAATCATGACTATACTATGACGAACCCTGACTACGCTATGAATAATACTATCCTAACTATTGATATGCCTCCACCACCTTGAAAGCTGGTGTAAAACACTGATGATGTGATCGGGGTTCGGGGACCTAGACTTCACCCCAGTGGGACCATGGGGAGCCAAGACGCAGGAGAAGGAACCGGAGTAGCCAGGAAGGAGAGGCGAAGAAGACAGTTTTATACACTTCTTACATGATGGAATATTTACAAGTAGGAGGAAGAAAAATGGAGCTCTCTGTGGGGACAATTTCCACCGCTTAAATACTGTCGGTTGTCCCCACTTTCCTAGCTAGGGAAACAAGTTCAATCGGTGTAGTCCAATCAGCGGAGCACAAGAGATCACTCGATGTGCCGCCCACTGCCAATGGTGGTGCTTGAACCTCCCCTCACATTTTTAGGTGGCGAGGGCAAACTTCTTTGGTGTTGACGACGATGTTGTGCGGGTGGTGGAGATCCTGTAACAAGACGAAACATCCTGCGAATTCACCCGATGGCGGCAGTCAATTCCCCCGCGTAATTTCAAGAAGGTCACCCGGCTTCTTCAAGAATTCGGCGAGCGGGGTGAAGGCTGCTCGGTGACGAGCCTCTGGTCTATTCAACACACGGACACGTTCCCTGCTGTGTCCGCTGAGGATTCGAAGGGGGATTAAGGTCCGAAAGCCAGTCTGTCTCCGTCCCGAAGGGGGGAGGCGGGGATGATTGGCCGCCGCAGGAGTAGACAAAGGGTCACTTCCACGCCGGCACCGCCGCTTCATTCCTTTTGGCAGCGGTCGCTCGCCAGAGTCCGCTAAACCCGTTTCTGTCTTCAACTGCTGGAGACTGCGCGAGCCTCGGCTGGAGCCCCATTCACGACAGTGATCAAGTGTACTGGCTTTTATTAAAAGCTCAACTGCCACGAGGCAGCATGCTTCCTTGACAGCATATTAAATTGATAGTGACCCAAAAGCTATTCTTCAATGAAACGAATGTAGGAATTGATATCTAATTGTTTCATTATAATTATTATACGGCAGGAATTTACATCAGGTGAGGCTCACCTTGGCGTGAATGCATACCTTTTCAATGGGATCGGAGAAATGGAAACGAGTTTCATTAAGAAATAAACAGGCAGTTCAATTTTCTAAATGATTCATGACAAAACTGCACCCTGTGGTGTCGAGTTAAGATCTTGAAGTTGCCTTTTGAAACTGCGCTTGAAACTGCTAATTTAAATGAAGATGGAAGGAAGTGAACGCATGTGTGTGGATGATATGAGTCATTGCAGCAGGAGGCCAAGTGCGTTTCAGCACCTTGAGTTTAAGTTAGGCTTGCAATTATTCTCGTTTTGTGACCAGTGGTTGGTATACCAAGAGCGGTGTTGTAAGGTATAAAGAGGAGGCAAATAAAACAGTACCGATTTGCAAAACATTAACAAGGTCAGTAATATAACTACTGCATGTAAGGAGAAAGATGCTGGGGTGCTTTGTCAGAACACGGAAAATGCATTTATTGAATGTTTACGTTTACTTCTCCTGTTTGAAATTTGTTAAATAAATGCTAAGCATGACCACCTTAGAACTGCTTGAAACAAGTGACAGTTTAGCTTATTCAGTGTCATATATGCTTAAGGGTACGTTTATTGCAGATCTGGTGCTTTAGTTTGAATTCTGTCACTAGGGTTTTTGTATTCCCATTCACGTGGAAAGCAGTTCGAAATTTATCGCCACCATGCAGGTGTATCGTATTTCGCTCTTTCTGGCATGCTTGGAAAGTAATGGAGGATCCTTCATTACGGGAGCTAGGTCTCTGCAGAAGCAACGCATGCAAACGTTTTGACCCTGTGCGGTTTTGCATAACTCCCAGAGCACATCTGAATACGCAAACAGCCATTCGCAACTCATTTGTGTGCGTCAATTAGGAATTCAAATAGCGTCCGGCTCGCCGCTGGGATGCTACACATGTCGAGCACATATATGATAATTTAGTGTTTTAGTATTCCTTAAATTCCTGACAGCGTCCTCGCTTCGTTTCCGGTAACAGTTTTCAGCTTGCGCCTGGTTCAATAGGGCCCTTTAGAGAGGAGCGGATGACTCGGCTTCAAATCTCGCCACCGGATATTGTGCGCCTGCGTGTCTTTAGAACTCAAGCTGCAATGTATCCCACTCAGTCATGAGTTTACGTTTGCTGGTTTTTTACATGTTTTTCATAACGTTCTAATGAAGATAATTCTGTTTCTCTGCTTTTTGTTTGACAACTTCTGTTTGTCTGCATGCGTTTTTTTTTTAGATGTTGCCTGGCTCAAGTAAAATCTCATTTTTTATGTATTCCCCTGGCACTGTAGAGTGTTCATTTCTTTCTCTAGCAGTGCTGGTTTCGTATTTGTCATTTCTCTTCATTTAATCTTGAGGTATTTGAGCTGTGTCGAAAATCATTGGCCAAGGCCGCTTACACTGCGGTTCATTTTTGGGCTAGTGCGCTTCTCTTTTCTGGCTTGCTGCACTTAAAACTGCGGAGAACGCAGGCCATGTAGTGGCGTTTTTGACACAACCCGACCGCTTCAGGGCGTAGTCCCAAGGTGGCAGCCTACGGCCTGTTAAGTGCTGTACAGTAGCAAGCATAAACCAGAGTAGCGATGATTCCACCTCGTGCAGATTATGACTAGCAGCTTACCGATATGGCTCAAGAGAAAAGTATGCAACAGTTACATCTTACCTGTACTCACCTATGGGGCTGAAACATGGAGGCTAACCAAGAGGGTTCTACTTAAGTTAAGGACAACCCAGAGGGCTATGGAACGAAAAATGGTAGGGGTAACATTAAAAGATAGGAAGCGTGCAGAGTGAGTCAAAGAAATAACTGAAGTTTTCGACATTCTAGCGCAAAATTCAGAAGAAGAAATGAACATGGGCAGGACATGTAGTGCGAAGAGAGGATAACCGATGGTCGCTTAGGGTAACAAACTGGATTGCAAGGGAAGGAAAGCGTAGCAGCGGGCAGCAGAAAGTTAGGTGGGCGGATGAGGTTAAGAAGTTCGCAGGGGTCAAGTGAATGCAGCTAGCACAGCACCTGGTTAATTGGAGAAATATGGGAGAGGCCTTCGCCCTGCAGTGCGTATAGTCAGGTTGATGATGATGATGATGTAATATGGCTGTAAGAAAGGCGGGTTTATTCAGCAGATCAACAGGACGTGATCAGCAGGACTGGGCAGATCAGCGGCGAACACAGCGGCAGCGAACACAGTCAGGTCCAGCACGCGCAGCGATCACGATGTCACTGACTGGCATGTTCCTCGTGCACTTCTTCCTCTTCACAATTACCCGCGGGACGAAGAGGAGACATCCTGGTGACTTACGGCGTGAGCAAGACGGCAGGGTCGTAATAGGGTTTGAGGCGCTGGACGTGAACAATCTCGCGTCCGCGCCGACGTAGGTCATGGGCGGCGTAACAGGTTCCACCGCATAATTAATCGGACAGGTGCGCTCCAGAAATTGGTATGGGCCATGGTATTTAGCAAGAAATTTTGAAGACAGTCCAGGTGCATTGGAAGGTATCCATAGCCGCACAAGAGTGCCAGACGAGAAGTGCGGTGTCTAGTGTTGGCTGTCATGGTTGGATTTATGGCGGTACTGGGTGTTAGCCGTGAATGCGCGGGCGATTTGTCGACAGTCTTCCGCATGCTGGGCTGCTTGAGACGCAGGTGTATACTCTGATATGTCTGGCTGATACGGGAGTATGGTGTCGATTGTAGCAGAGGGGTGACAGACGTAGAGAAGAAAAAAAGGAGAGAAGCCAGTAGTAGACTGCGTTGCGGTATTGTATGCGTATGTGACATACGGAAGGACGAGGTCCCAGTTTGAGTGGTTGGAGGAGACGTACATAGAGAGCATGTCGCCAAGGGTACGATTGAAACGCTCAGTGAGGCCATTAGTCTGGGGATGATAGGCGGAGGTGGTTCTATAATAATGTTGCACTTGGTGAGCAAGGCTTTCACAACGTCACTCAAAAAAACGCGTGCTCTGTCACTGAGCAGCTCTCGAGCTGCGCCATGGCGAAGAACAAATCGCTGCAAAGTGAAGGAAGCTACTTCTGACGTTGTGGCAGATGGAAGTGCGGCGGTTTCGGCATACCTCGTCAGATGATCAACGGCTACGATAGCCCAACGGCAGCCGGTCGCAGTGTAGGGAAGCGGCCCGTACAAATCAATGCCGACGCGGTCGAAAGGGCGTGGTGGGCTGGGTAACGGCAGCAACTCTCAAGCAGAACGTTGAGGAGATGGCTTGCGACGTTGACAGGTGAGGCATGAGCGAACGTACTTGAGTACAAAGGTGTACATGCCCCGCCAGTAGTAACGCAGCCGGAGACGAGTGTATGTCTTGAAGACGCCCGCGTGACCGGATTGCGGGTCAGCGTGGAAATAGTCACAGATTTGCGAACGTAGCTGCCGGGGAATAACTAGAAACCACTTGCGGCTATCTGCGCAGTAGTTGCGGCGGTAGAGGAGGTTATCACGAATGGCGAAATGGGAAGCATGGCTGCTGAAAGCACGCGATGGAGAAGCAGCTGTAGGATTGGAGATAAAATCGAGGATAGAGTTTATCCAAGGATCTTGCCGCTGCGCTGACGGCATGTCATTGATGTGAAGCGATGGCGGGGAATCGTCGGAAGAGGAAAGGATCGCGACCTCAGCTGTAAGGGGGCAGCGGGAAAGTGCATCGGCGTCGTGATGTTTGCGGCCAGAGCGGTAAACAACGCGGACATCATACTCCTGAATGCGAAGAGCCCATCTTGCCAGTCTGCCGGACGGGTCTTTCAGTGAGAAAAGCCAGCAAAGCGCATGGTGGTCCGTCACTACGTCAAAAGGGCGACCATAGAGGTAAGGGCGGAATTTATTAAGAGCCCAAATAATCGC
>JAJIZL010057588.1:0-11404 GCA_023969395.1 Amblyomma maculatum
GCAGGTGATGCTTAGCCCTGAATCTAAAGCAGTGGTTAAAGTGAACAACCACCTGGGGCTGTCTCGGTACAACGGACTTTCCTAAGGTATAGGGAGTGCTCAGGCCGTGTTTCTA
Organism: Amblyomma maculatum; assembly: GCA_023969395.1. Lineage (NCBI taxonomy): Eukaryota > Metazoa > Arthropoda > Arachnida > Ixodida > Ixodidae > Amblyomma > Amblyomma maculatum. The sequence continues at coordinate 116 of JAJIZL010057588.1, forward strand.
TCTTTAATGGATTAAGTGTTGATGGGCCTTGATAATGGAGGGTACAACATTGACGATGTAATTGTGGCTGGCCAGCACATAGATGACTGCGAAAAAAACACTCGAGCTAGTGTTACAGTGATTGGATAATTACAACATTACCTTCAAGGCAGAAAATCGCAAATTTTTCCAGAGGTAAGTGTCTTATCTCCTCTTATCTCAGTGCCTTACCTCAGAAATCAAAGTGAAGGCTATCATCTATGCTCCTGAGCCGACGAAAATCAGTGACTTGAAAGCTTATCTCGGGCTACTAAACTACTATGGTAAATTTTTAAACAACCTAGCCTCATTGGCAGAGCCATCGTAAAAGCTAGTTTGAAGGACAGAACATTGGGCTTGGACCAAGAAATGCGGCAAGGCGTTCGAGGCAACGAAACAGTTGCTGATCAGCAGTCGAGTGTTCGCGTTCAAGGACGCACGCAAACCACTGGGGGTGCAATGTGATGCGTCAGCGTACGGCTTTGGAGCGGTTATTTTTCACTTGTTGCCGAACGGTCAAAAGCGTCCAATTGCATTTACTTCCTGTACCTTGACACCTGCAAGAAAGAATCACGCACAGTGCGAAAGAGAGGCCCTAGCCCTTATTTTCAGATTGCAGAAATTCGACAAGTTCTTGCACGTTTGAAAATCTAACTTGTACATAGACCATTGTTTTGGGACTCAACAAAGCCACTCAACCGCTAGCAGCTGCGAGGCTGCAAAGGCGGTGTAAGGCGCGGTGGCCTATTTTCTAATGTTTCGGCGCGCACGCCGTAAGAAGCGGCGCAGATGGAAAGATCGAGCGGCTTCCAGACGGCGTCGCGGTCGATTGCGCAATCCCGGCCAACACGCTGCACTTTCTTGCCACCGTAGGAATGAGCGCAAAGCACACTGACTGACGCGTAAGTCCCACCGCGCGGACATGGCCCTTCTCACTCATGTCCTTAAGAAGGCGAAGCGCGCAGCCCATGGCTTCGCGCAATTTCTGGGCTTCTCTAGCGAACCGGAGGGGGAAGCATAGATATCTCAGCGCTAGGCTGTTTCCGCTCCTGCTCCGCTTGAGGAGAATTCGGAGCGATGATTTGAGCGCGCGCCGCGCGGCGATCGCCGGTTCTGGCTCGGCGAAGCAACGATAGCGACAGCGCATGGCCCCGGCTTGGAAGAAGTCTTAAAGCTCGTGGAGCTGCGCTTAATTTTCTTGCAGTCTATTTTGTCAAATGTAGTCACCTCTCTGTCTTTTATAAACATGGAGGAAGGAAAGAACTTAGGAGAGGCCCTGACGTCATTTCTTTGAAGCCGGCGCGGCCGCACCGCGACCGGACGCTGCAACGTCTCTCCTCCTCCTCTACCCTCCACATTCTCTTTCTCCGCGACCCTCACGTACCTCGGGCCCTTAGCAACGCTGTTGCTAGTGACCCGAGTTTTCATAGCAACAGCGTCGCCGTTGCTAATGGCCCGACTTAGCTAACCCTAAATTTTGACGTCACTTCCGCTACACTTTCTTCAATGCATTGGGAATGGCAAGGGCCTCTCCTAAGTTGTTTCCTTCCTCCATGTTTATAAATAGGTTTTCTGTACTTCCTCTTTTTTGTTATAAAGTCAACTTTCGTCTTGTTGCTGTAAACACGTCGTCCTTCGTCTCAGTGTGTGTTTATGTGCGATCTACACGTCGTCCCCCAAATCGACGAGCACCATAGAGAGGTGCAGAAGAATTTACGAGGAACACAAAGAACCTGGATTTTTATTGGCGGCCTTCTTACCAGTTCTCTCTGAAGCACCGCAAGGTAACTGAAATTGAAGAGGACTATGCGCTGTCGAGATTGCCTACTTCTCGTTCATACAAAGCAGAAACTACTGAATGCCTGTCAGTTTTTCAATGCACTCCGCTCAAAGCGCTAGATGTGTCAAAAGAAGCTGTACGAGATGGCACACTTCAAAGTTCTCGAGTGCTTCGGGACAGCGTGGCAGACAAACATCGCGGATGAATTTCAACCGTATTACGCACGGCGCCTGGAACTGTAAATTGATTCATGAGGACCACCCTGGCTCTAGGCGAATGAAAATGTTGGCAAGAAGATTTGGGTGGTGGCCCAGCAAAGACAAAGCTATTGAAGAGTATGTAAGGAAATGCCGGGTATACCTCTCCACCCATGGCCATACCCGTCAAAGTGCTGGCAAAGAGTGCGTGTATACTACGCGCAAAAACGTAGCCACAACTTCGTTCCCATATCTTAGTGGATGCCTACTCCAAATGAATTAAAGCTTGAATTCTGTCCTCTACTAATACGTCTCAGAGTATCGGTAAACTTCTCAGCCTTTTAGCAGCGTACCGTTTTAACGGCCCACAGTTTCCGTCTCAGGAATTTGAAACATTCTTGTCTTCTAATAATATCAAACATACTAAGACCTCCGTATTAAGCAATCTCGAACGGAGCGGCCGAGCGTGTAGTTCAAACAACAAAAAAGGCTTTTTTGAAACAACTCTTGTCCCATTCTGAGCATGGAAGACAATAATCTTTCCAGGAAGGATTAGCTTTTTTTATGTCTTGCAGAAATACCCCTCATTCTGGGGAAGATCTCAACCGAATTTGTTTTGAAGTGACAGCCTCGAGTAAAGTTTCCTTTTCTCAAACCGAGCTTTATGAAAGACACTTGTGATAAGCAACAGCGTATGAAGCAACAAAGAAACAAGGACAGAGGCTGTGCAATTGCTTTCACCATGAGGGAAAGAGTGTTTGTGAAGTGCGTGCGTGACGAGGCAACTTCTTGGGTCGATGGAATAGTGATGTAAGTTGTCAGCTCAGTCACCTACGTTTGCGCATGTCGGGTCAAACATGAATTGTGCACGCTGATCCCCTCCGCCCCTCTTGAGCACAACCAGCATCTTTACCGCAGAGTGAACTTCTGCCTGGTCAGCAGCCTGGATAGTTATCGGTAATACCGCCAATGGAGTCCCTGTGCACAAAACCGAAGCCTCCTTCCAGCACAAATGCGCCAGCCTCATCATCTCCGTCTGCAACCGCTTTAACTGTGACAAACGATGCGTCTAGTAAATCACGAGAGCCGTCACTGCCAGCCAACGACGAAGCTGCGGTGCTTGCTCGTCGTAGTCAATGTACGCGTCGACAGCCTGATTGCTTAAGACCAACACACCTAATGAAATGACCCTATAGTGTTGTCTAAGGGTGAATGAGATGTGATATTGTGAGCGACAGCGAGACGATGTGGTGTCACTCATGCTGCGCTTCTGATAAGCTGCTCACGGCGCGTTAGCAGTGATCTATAAGAACATGATGTCCTCGGAAATAAATGTGCTTTTTTTGTTGGACAATCCTCGTTACTCGTCGTAGATATCACAGTTGACATCAAACTTTCTCTCCAAACTTCATGAAGAGATGAACAAATGTCGTGAAAATAACATGTCGGTACAATTCAGGCAGTAGAAAACAAAGGATAACAGTTTGAAAGAGAATGCAATGAGGGATTAAGTCATCGGATGCTGCAATTTGCGAAATCGGTTGGGCTCTCTAGATGGCTTCAAGTCATGCTTCCACTCGGTGAAGGCTTTTACTCAAAGCCGAAGCTTCCCACACTCGTCAGCATATTTTTAGAAGGTATAGCTGAGGTGAAGTGTGTGGTTTGTCGGTGGGAAGTATTCCTAAAGAGAGCAAGCTGGGAAAGGAGTTTGGTCGAGGGTAGCAGTTGGTGGGTGGACGGCCTTTTTTTTTTTGCGGTATGGAAAGGGGAGAAGGCTGCTGTGGAAATGTTTCTCGAAGGTAAGAAGTTCGTCCACTTTGCCGCTAAATTCTAGCTCGCCATGGCTTATTAGTTCTGGTGCTGCTTGAGCTTCTCAGGTTCGAGAATTGCGGAGCAGAGTGGATTTTTGGTGGTGCGTGGAGCTTCTGGGAGATAGCTGTCGACAGGTGGTGAATATCGCTTGTAGAGAATTAGGGTGGAGCCGAGATAGGAATATGGCTTTGGATGGTGGATAATGGTGGAGGAGGCCACACACTTCAAGGCTAAGCAGAGTTAAAGAGAACACAGACGACAGGCGCTGCTTTTTCGCATTGTGCGGCTGGTACTGACTCATTAGAACAAGCCTTCGTAACAAATTTATATTTAATGGAAGAATAAAATGTGTGATTTCTTTTTGGGGTTGAGTAATTTTGACGGAAAGCTTCCCGAACTGTAGGACCATTATAAGGGTAACACATTTATTAGCTTTTAATATTTTAGTTCGGTTTTGTAGAGCTTAACGCCCCATAGCAACTAAGGCTATGAGAGACGCCTTAGTGCAGGACTTCGAAAATTTCGACAACCTTGTGTCTTTAACGTGCACTGACAGTCACCCTGTTTCGCCTCCATTTAAACGCTGCCCCGGCGGTCGGGGTCCTTGCATACTGGAAACAGCATGACGTCAAAGCCATATTTTCCGGAAGTAGGCAGCCTGCAGGCGAATAATGTAATCTCCCTTCCCGTGTAGTCAACCTGCGCGATTCAGTTCTCTAGCGTCACTCAACGTGGCACGTAGGAAACAAGGTATCCTAAAGGCTGCGCACCCAAACTACTTTTGCATTGTAGAATTCCTCTATGAATTTGTTGAAATTAAATATGCACGTAAAATTATAAGTCAAATTTGTGTTCTTCCTGTTCCAAAAAACAAAAAAACTTCCGAGGGCACTGCCTAATCTGCAGTGGATGAATGCGAAAACCTGAGCGTAGCTGCTGCATACGACACATCGCAAATTCCTTGTATATCTTCTGCTAGCAAGGTCAGGGCTTGTGGGAATTGCGTTGCGTTGGAGCGCGTTCGTGGTAGTGCTCCTGCAAGTGGGGGATTGAACGGTGCACCGTCGCTTCTCTCGCGTGGTGTTGCTTGAAGTGCATTCGTTGCAGTAATCTTGCAAGTGTGAGATTGGCGGTATGGCGTCGCTCGTTGTTGCGCCCCCTACGTTGTCTTGGAGACGGCAGGAACGCTAGACGAGGGGAACATATCACGCGGAATCTTGTGGACACATCTCATGAACAGATATCGCAAACGCGAAATTTTCACCATAAGACAAGCATTGCTTTCACCTTAAAAGAACACAGTTATTCCACGCATGTGACACCGACAGTACCGCGCTGCACTGTGTGGTATCTGTATTACAGAACAAAAAAAAAAAGGAAGAGTGGATTATTGCCATATTGCGGCAGTTAATGAGTTAGCTTTATTTTTAACCCCGGAAGAAGCTGCGGCGCCAATGGCAGGTTTAGACCGTGCAACAGTGTAGCTAATCACTGCAGACTGCTAATGCAGACTGCTAATCACAGTGTGAGACGGCCTCGCTGTACTCTCCGGATCCAATACACAATTACAGTGTGTCATATCCCCATTACACTATCCTCTACTCATTATGTTTTGTCTCCCACTCTATTTTCGTGCTCCTCCTTTTCTCTGCTTCCCCCGCCCCCCCCCCCGCCTCCCACAGATACACTCCACCCCATATCACCCTTTTTTTTTTTGCATTGGCACTAAACAGAAAGCCCCAAGTGTCATGGTATGGCTCGCTTTATTTCGCCCCAACTTAACGCTCGCAAAACTTATCTCAGAAAATAGTTCATATAAAGTTATATAAAAGTGTCTCATTTATCGCCTTCAGCATGGTCAAAAGTGGACAGCTACAGCTCAAGTTCTGCCGCTCTTTGAGAGTCTCTATGTGCTGGATGGCTAGAATGACATAACCATGGGTTAAACACATTCAAATGTACAAACATTTAGAGAGGGCAAAGAAAGCTTGTATTTGAGCTTGTGTGTGAGGGGGGAGGGAGAGGGGGCGGGTGGCTCAGCGTCTGTGCCATTAATTTCAAAGAAAGTCGTCCACCCATCTCTCATTGTAATAGATTTGTAGACCACGCGCCAGCTGATATGTTTCACGGAATAATGTTCTGAAAGCAATAAAGCATTCGTCATCAATTTATTGAATGCTTAAGGAGAAGACACCGTGTTACTTTTTTCTACCACACTTTGTCCAGCATGGCCAAAACGCATCTCCGGTAAGTTTGTTTCATAGCATAAAATATGCTTAATATTTTAATATTTATATATTTTATGCACGTGCCGAACTGCGCACGTTTTTGTGATTTCTGTTATGAGAATGTCGGTGTTAGCATTTCATGTAGTGCACACGAAGTGAGAAGGCAGAAGTGCAGATTTTACGACTCTAAACATGCTGCTTTGTCGGTACCGTAATCCGGTACACCTCAAAACAAAAATCATGCCAGAAACACTGATAAGAAATTTGTCGAGAGTAAATTTACTGCAAAGTTTCCACGAGGCAAGGCCAACACAACTGAGACAACTCCGCTTTTCCGGTGGGCAGCGTCTGGCAATCTCTGTAATTTCCTGCACTGAACACGCATAAAAAGGAACGAACGTTTGCACTCGTTATCCTACCAGGGGAATCTGCGGCTCCATAAGCCTTTGCTTCAGAACTTGTTCTCTCACCAATTGTTGCCATGAAACACGGGGCTCTGCTCGCACTCGCTACCTTCGGCTTTCTTCTATGCATGGCGCTCAACTTGTGGGCCAACGGTGGTAAGCATGCAGATGAACATAAATATTTCCTTTGAACCTTATCTTTTTTTCTCACAAGACAGGAACAGTGGGGCTTTTTGAGCGCCAAATGAAGGATGTGTTTGTTGTCAGCGGCTTTGCACTGGAACATTGTTGAGAAAATGAAATTATTCTGTTAAACAAAGAGAATGAAGCGCAAGTTGAACTGAGCTCCATGGACAGTATTTCCTGAAACGTGGACGCAGTGCCAGATGCGACAAATGCCATCGCGTTGTAAGTTTTCAGAGTGGGTATACGCTCAGTTGCACACAGTGAGGCTTATCGGCAGCTGCATTCCCAAAGTGAGCCGCGCAGAAGAGCTTGCAGGTGTCGTGCCAATGATGGTTATTGTCCTAAGAGAATAATTCGGCAAGTGAGTTAATTAATATCTCTGCGGAATATTCTGGCACAATAAAGCAACCCTTGTTCCCTGCGGATGAACTAAAGACGTTTTCCTAAGTATAATCACGTGCAAACGGAGGTGCAGTTACCGACAACTACCAGCCTCAATCAACCACTTAAATATCAGTGGCATCAAGGACGCAAAATAAATGCCAATGGCTGAGCGAAGGAAATGAATTATGTTTCTTATATCTCCGTGAAACCGAAGTTCGTGTTTTCGTGAGCGAAAAAACAAACTAAGAACATTATTCATGTGTGTACAGAAAGGTGTACTAACCTGCTATTATTTATTTCTGCTTATCATTAAGCTGCTTGTGCCAACAAAATTTATTTAGGTATCTTTTGAGCAGTCTCACACAATAACAACACGTGGTGTTAATACCGGTTTTCGTTTAAGCAATCAGTAGTTCTTAGTTGCGCATTAGCAGCCTTCATTTAAAAAGCAATGCTCAGGTCATGCACATTCTATTAAAATTGATATGCCTGCATCCCTTCGTGGCTGCAATTTCTTAAATATTTATCCAATGCTGGCAGATGTAGCTATTGCGTGCCTCCTATTCCCGTATATTTTATTCCAAATGGTTCGTCACAAGTAAGATTTCGTTTTTTTTCCTACTTGACATATAGTCAAGTTGTAATGTGTCGTAAAGTATGCGCACCAAACGTAGCAAACATATTTTCGCTTAGTCATTCATATTGAGCATGTTTATCGAATAAATGTTTTCTTTTCTAATGATGCATCGCAACTTAGTCTAGATGCAGCCCAATATTATTAAGGAGATCAGCTCCTTGAATAGCACTTAACAAAACTGTCAGTCATAGTGATGTCATTCGTTTTTTTTTTTTTTTTTATCTCGTGCAGATTCTCTCGTTGTGTCCGTTATTGCACTCGCACAACGTTCATTTGTAATCCATTTTTGTTTATTTTATAACTTTTGGCTATTTTTTTCGGGCATTATATTTAGTACAAATGCCTACACTTATTCAAAAAATTATGGCGGACACTTAAGGTCCGCCTTTAAGAGTATGACGCGATAGCGTAGAGTACGAGCACACACATAAAGTCCCGCCCTAACCAAGCCTAATGAACGTACCTGCATGGCCTATTGGTAACCTTAATGCAAGGGTCCTGGCACGCTGTTTTTTATACCACCCTTCCATATGAAAGGAGCGACCCGAGTTGGCAGTTCCTGCCAAACCTAACGTCAATTTCGGTCCGGGCTTTCTCTCACATTTGCTTATTTGTTTAGTTATCTTTACGTCTTGAGAGTTTTTGTTGTTTTCTCTGAAGTTGATATAGGATATTTTCTTCTTTCAGTGTTATGTTCTATCTGCAGTGTTATTCGCCTTTCCACTTGTGTAGTACCAACAACGAGTCTTCAGCTGGAGTGAAGATTGCTGGAAAACGTATCAACAACCTTAGATATGCGGATGATACCACTTTAATGGCAGAAAGTGAAGTGGAACTCGAGAGGCTTCTGATGCGCGTACAAGAAGAGAGTGAGAAGTTTGGGCTTAAACTGAACAATTAAAAGACAAAGATCATGGCGTCTTGCCCTATCAAGTCCTGGAGCATCAATGGACAAGAAGTGGAAGCTGTGACAGATGTTCTCTTCTTGGGCTCCAAGATTGCCTCGGAAGGAGACTGCAGCCATGAAATTAGGAGACGCCTGCTTCTGGGAAAGAGAGCAATGGTTAGCCTTGACCGCCTAGTAAAGAGCAGAGACATTACTCTACCAACCAAGATCCGTATAAGTCGTGTTATGGTCTTTCCAGTTGTGATGTATGGATGCGAGAGTTGGACTGTGAAAAGGCTGACCGCCGAAGAATTGACGCGTTTGAATTGTGGTGCTGGCGAAGACTCTTGAGAGTTCCTTGGACTGCCAGAAGATCAAATCAGTCGATATTGTGGACCATAAACCCTGACGGTTCATTGGAGGGTCAAATTCTAAAGTTAAAGCTCAGCTACTTTGGTCATCTGATGAGAAGAGAGGAGTCACTGGAGAAAGATTTGATGTTGGGAAAGGGTGAAGGTCGCCGGAGAAGGGGTAGGCAGCGAACGCGATGGTTAGATGGCATCCTCGAGGCACTGCAGATGAAGTTATGTGATGTTAGGAAGATAGTGAGAGACCGGAAAGCGTGGCGTGACATGGTCCATAGGGTCACGAAGAGTCGGACACGACTGAACGACTGAACTGAACTGAGTACCAACAAGGACCTTTAAGAGGACTCTAAAGAAAAACATTTAAGAGCACTGCAGAAATGTGCATTGAAGAAACTCGAAAGCATGTGCGTTGGCTGCTCTGTAGTAGCTCTTAGAGTGTCATGACTAAGCACTTTTGAGAGTCATGAATAGAGACTAGTCATGGGCATGACTGTTACTTACTTCAACAAGTCATGAACTCCATAGTCATGGACATTAAATATCCGATCTGACTGACTCACGACAAGTAAATTATAATTACTAACACGTCATGACTAGGCATGACATCGTATTTGTACACCACTTGTCATTGCATATACATTAACGACTACCTGTTCAATCTTAACGTGTCGTCATATCACGATATATTTCACTTCCATATTATGTTTTCACGTTTTGCTTCCACGTTTTGCTGACAAGGACGCTTTCGCAAACATAGCAAAGTAAGGATCTCGCCTTCATAATAAAGATTATAAAGAGGAAGTTGCGCAGTAGATACAGCCATACCGCTGGCGCACGAAACAAAATTCGTGCATTAATGAGGAGGAAGCAAGCATATTTATTTAAATCACAGGGCACGAAAACTGATGTCACCCCAGCCGGCGTCCCATTGGCTAATGTCGTCATCACCAGTACTTTATACCGGTTAGGGTGACCGATGAGCTGAGTGGCTTTCCATCGCACGGTGGAGAGAATTTGTGGGAGATTGGAATCCTGTTAGCCAGTCCACAGTATATGAATCAAATCATCAATCTCTCGTAGAGTAGGCAATGAGGGGAGCATAAGATTGGGTACCATTACCAGTGTTGTAGTTTACAGCCAGAACTCAGACTCTTGGTTCGTCAGGTTGTCCTCGTGCTGCGTTCTTGTGAATGAACCACGTCTCAAAATAAATAAGTCTGGAGAACCTACAAGCTTTTTTGAGATCGCGCTGACCTATATACAATATCTTACGATATCTCTGCTCGCCTTTCTCATGCGCCTCCTTTTTTCATTTATTGCAGAAAAAATTGTAACGACCGAATGTGTCGTACTAAGAGTGAACGAAGACTGCAGCCGCTACAAGCACGATGGAAAATCATGCGAAGATATGCTGTGCAGAGAAGGGGAAATATGCTGCATGAAAGACTGCAACATGACCCATTTCTGCTTTGTCGACCCAGATATCAAATCAAATCCGTGATGAAATTAGTTCAGTGATTTCTTGTAATACCGGCACAGGCTTCTTTTGAATAAACCGAACTTTTCGAGATCCTCCAGAAAACAATATTATCTTCCTTTCTGTGAATAGCACAGCCACCTTTTTGCAAAGGTGAATTTACTTTGAAAAATTGCAGATGTAATATGTGACCAGCAACACACAGTTGGATTGCGGAGGTAAGTTGAAAGAAAACTTGATTTGAGCGCCAAGCATTAAAGGTCTCCTTTTTGATGAACATTGCAAGCATTTCCACCAAGTGGTTTTATAAATTAAGCCGCCGAGGTTCCTCGATCTCTCTTGGCCCTAGGCTGCCAAAACTAAAGTCGCAGATGCACCCCCGGTCGAGGGAGCGTAGTTCGGTGGCGGCAAAATGCAAGAATGTCAATGTTCCATGGGATGCTAGAGCACGCCGAAGTGTCCCAGCTGCCCTGAAGTAATTCTGAGCCCTCTCTAGTGGAGCTTCATAGCCCATGGGTGATATCTCGACGTTTATCTGCGTTAATCTCAGGATGGACTTGCCGTGGAGAGTCAAGCGTAGCGAACCCCGAAAATAGCAACCTACTTCTTTGTCCTCCAGAGCACCAACGATGATGTTTTAGGGATAAAGAATATAAATGCAAAGTGGAAGAAAAAAGATTGATATTCTTTATCCCAAAAAATTATCATATGACTAATTCCTGTCAACACCAACAACAAAACATAAAAAAAATATCCCCAACGGTTGCTTTCGACTCGTAGGCTGTTCGCTCCTTTAATTCTATAATACTTTGAAGAATTAATAATTCTTCAAATTATTAATTCTATAATAATTTGAAGGGGATGTGAGGGACATCCCCTTCAGATATATATATATATATATATATATATATA
>JAJIZL010057590.1:566-10882 GCA_023969395.1 Amblyomma maculatum
AGAGAGAGAGAGAGAGAGAGAGAGAGAGAGAGAGAGAGAGAGAGAGAAACAATTTAAAGAGAAAGCTGGAATCACTCCTCGTGAGAGTACACCCCATCGGCGTTCTTGCACGTTTTATAGTGTGTCTTGGCACAAGCAAACAGCGTAGCCCGTTCTCTCCTTATATTTTCATAACGTCTTTAGCGCATGCAGTATTTGCGCGTTTTGTTTACTCGATCGATCCGCTCGGGCATCTCGCCTCGGGGCGTAGGGATCGCAAAGTTTTTCTTGGAATTTGTGTCAAAAGAGGGAAGCAGCAACAGCGAAGAAGGAGTTTGAGCCTCGGGAGAGGTCGCTGCTGCCTGCGCCGCGTATCACTGCAAGCGTGTGACGGTGCTGCGTCGAACGTCGATGTATGCTCGCTGCCTGAGTGGCGAGAAAAATTGAGTTTGCTCCGGGATATCTCTGCGTATATAGTGCGCGAAGGAAGCCAGAGAAAGTGCTTTCGCTCGCGAACCTCCGGGAGCTTCGTTTCAAAGATCTCGTTTGAAGGAAAAAAACGAGGATTTAGACCCCCCCTTCCTCCCGCATATGTGTGGCCTCGAGGGCTGCGCTTGAAGTAATAACGCAGACGCAGCGACGTACACCTCGTTTGGGCTTCAGTGTTATATTTTCCGGTGGCTCCGGAGAGCTGGCACTCTCTTCCTACCCAAAAGAAAACAATTGTGATGCTGTATTTGCTGTTTCTCTCATCACGGTTCACAAACGACGCTTGGGGAACATCATCCGGTGGGTAAACTCTATGCCCTGGTTTGACGACACACCGTCCATGTCTGCAATTTTGCGAAAACGGTACAGTACGTTGGGATCTCGTCTCTGTAATAACTTTCGCTGCAATGTCAATACACAGCCCCAGTTATCCGCCATTCGTATGGGGCGCATTGCGGCGCACAACATTTGTTCACTCTGTAAAGGCTGAGCTACATGTAGGCGAAAACTCACGCGAACGCGACGGCGGCACGCGTCGCGCGAAACAAATGCATTTGTCGCTTGGCTTTCGCTCGTTCGCCCGGAAGTGCATGCGCTATCAGCCAATAGCATGAACGCGAAGTGTACGTCACTGCCGATAATTGCGAACGTTTTCTTCTTTTTGCAGTAATGCATTGTGATTGCGCATTGCCGCGTAAATTTCTCGCTTTGTACGAACAATGGTGAATGGCCAAGATTCAACGAACGTCTAATCGCAAAAAAAAAAAAAAAAAAAGAAAGTCACGTGACTACTCATGCAGCACAAGTTAACACATGTTAAACGCTTCAAATTCGATACGGTGTATTGTAAATCCACTTATTTTGCACGTTGTAGCAAAATACTTCAACTCTTGCAATTGTTATGACTGTTGCTGCATTTTAAAATAGTTTTTCGGTGTACTATATGCCAGCAATAGAACGTCGTTGCCGTTTCGCGTTGTTGTCGGGTCGCACTGTCGCGAGCATGTATATCTTCCCCAGTAGGCGACGGAGCGAACCATGATCGCTTTCGCCGCACTGCGTCGCTTTTTCGCTCACATCAGTCTTAACACTGTTCAGATATGCACACTGAATGATAAAGACGGCTGATGGAGATGCGTTATGTCAAGAAACGCACCTGTCAGCTCTAGACTGCTCTCATTGTTTCTTTCAATGTTCATGTTCTTTTTTTTTTTTTTTGTGTGTATGTCGCGCTTTTCTTCAAACTTTCAATCCATTTACTATGGTTAATGCGTTCCTCGTGCCCTGTGCGTTTTAGCTTTAGCACGCCGAGTCCCATATATTCTGCGCCCTTCTTTTATGGGCGAAAAAGTGACAGCGACTTATGTACAGTAGCATCTATTAGTTAAACGCAGTAGGTAGGGGATTATAATTTCAGACTCATGAAATCAAAGTGACAAGGAGGTATCGTCATCTCACTGCTTCCTCACACCTCTTACTATTGTCTAATTCACATATTCCGTCGTCAGTGTAGACCCGCCGCGATTTCCCAGTCGTTAAGACCCTCGACTACCGACCGGAATACCCGAGCTCCAACCCGATCGTGGCAAACGCTTTTTGATAGAGGGGAAACATGGAAGGCGTCAATGTATTGTGCGATCTCAATGCACGCCAACGATATTTAACTGATAAAAATTATCCGAAAGCTCCCTTATAGCTACGGCACATTTTTATTCTTTCACTCACACCTTCCTCCTTACCCTCTCGGTGCGGTTCAAGAGTCCGGTGAGAAGTGTGACATGTACTATGCATTTCGTTTCCTCGAAACCAAAATCAGTTTAATTCGTCAGTGCGACGCAACTAGACGCGACCTTTCGTCTTTTTCCATGCATATTTGATTTGAGACATGAACATTCCCACTTACATCTGCGAGCTCGGCAGCAAGCCGGAAACTTGAGACGACAGAGGAAGCAATTCTCGCGACACCTGAGGTATGAATATGAAGCTTGAAAGAAGAAATTACTGGAGGGGGAAGAGAGAAAGACGAACGAGAAGCAGCGCCGCCAAAGTAAGAAAGATGCGTGGGGCTCGAGAGCCGTCCGTAGATTGCAATCTGCGCGGGAGACGGCGCGTGTAATGGGCGAAGCGAGTAAACGCGCGCCCACTGCTCATCGTGATAGTTCCGTCGGACCGAATTGCGATGAGCGCACGCAGACCGCCTATAGTAGACTCCGCATAATACACCGCCGGCGGGCAAAACAACGGTCGTCTCAAAAGGCACCGCAATATCAGCGAACCTTTTCAATTTCCTCCGCGCACGACAAATGCACATACTTTTTTTTTTTTTCGCGAACGTCGCTAATATTTTTGCCTAAAATTAAATCCAGGGAACGGCACCTGAAGCAATCAGAATATGAGAGAGCGAAGAATTTTCCCGGCAAATTGAGATTGGCGCATACTCTTGGTTGTGTAAAACAAATATTAAACACAAAAAAGCTTGGTAACATTTAATGCCGAGGTTTCTTCGAGCTCACAGCAGTGTATATCTTTGTCGTCGGCTTACGAATGATTTTTCTACATGTGGAAATTCGTTCCGGTGTACATTTGTGGTGCTGTCGATACTTGTCTCATACAGAAGAAGCTTGCTATTCGAAGAACTAAAGATTGCGCTCGTCTTTGAGGAATGAACCACCTTTCCTTACCGCCTGACACTTGACTCTTTTGTGATGCGAGGTACCTGGATCCGATCAGTCCGTTTGACCCAGTCATATTGATGCAAAGGGCTGTAAGGAGCATCTTGGGCGGAGTCGAGCTGGAATACGTAGAGCCGAGGACAAAGGCCCCAGACACGACAGGTCAGAAATCATGCTCCCGGGCTCACAACAGCCTCCAGCCTTTATTCTGAGGTACACACCACATTTAAACCGCATCACTCGCCGCGCATGTAACATCCATGAAGCTGTATTAGGCAAGCATGGAAAATGTATGCATGCTGTACATCCACAAATGCTTCCCGATTCCTCCTCGTCAATACCTCACACGCGAGATCTACCCTGATAGCATATTTGATATACTACATGCACGAGTGCGCATTATCGCATTATTGCCTCCCTGAGCATTGTGTCTACCACATATTCTGAGCTATAACACATTAATCACAACGTCGATCTATAAGACTACTTGATAAATCTAATGATACGCTGTTTCGATCACAAGTCGAATATATGCTAACTTCGACGTAGATTCCTATAATCTATATAGTCTACCATTGTGACTTACGAGCACTCTCTGGTATCTCTTCAGAACACAAGCAACATAGGAGAAACACAGAAATTTGAAAAAAAAAAAAAGAAATACTTTGCCAATGTTGGAAGCAAAGCATGCGTCCAGTGCCCTTAGAACATTATGCTATTTTGCTTTCCGAAAACAAACTGATACGAAGTAAGGACTTGCTTGTGTTTTTGAAAGTTCGTATTTTCCTTCTTGTTGTGCTTAGCGCAAAAGAAAAAAAAAAGAAAAAAAAAAATACAGCGGGGAAAGAGTATGTACACATTTTTTCAGTGATAGTCTGGAATTTCCCCAAATGCAAGTGCATAATGCCTTCTTCCACTCAGACTTCATTCACGTTTACCCTACCCATAGTACCAATAATCTTTGTTCACCTCTATTCCTGCTCCATAAATGCAGATTAGCGACCGCATGAGCCCTGATCCGGGGCTATATGGTCGGGATAAGGACTCAGAATCATGTCTCAGTATCATGGCTGAGATCAAATTCTCTACCTGTCTCTCCGAAAGCACATTATACTAGCGAGTCGGAGATAAGCCTGACGCGACTTGCGTTACATTGTAGGCCTTCCAATGCGGATGCACAGGCCCCCCGAGCTGCGACCCCCACAGTCTCGAACTTCATATGTCCATCAGTTCGCGCTGCCACTGGTCGAAATCGCGTTGTCGCCTGCAGTGCACCGCGTCACCGGTCAATTTCTGTACACATGATTTGGTCACCCTGCCATGCAAGGTTCCGCGAGAGCGGAGCGACAATAATTCACGATGCGCCATTACCGCCGTCGCCGACCACACAGAAGGACATCCCACCAAAAACACGGGTCCAAACATAACACTCTTCCTTCGGTGGCAGTGTCTGAAGCCGCTGCTTCTTCCAGTTGGGCACTGCCGCCGCCGTTTTTCTTGGCACGGTGTCAGCCGTGCTGCCCCTGTTGCGTGTGGTCCGTGTTCGCGCGCACTCGGAAGGAGCCACGCGACGTCTGTATCGGAGTGACACATCTTGCCACTGCTTTCGCCTGATGTTTTTCCCCGGCGCACACAGGCGGTCACGTCACGTCGGCCACGTTGTACAGGCCGCACCTGTGGCAGCAAAGAGAGAGAAAAAAGCGACAAGTTTAATTAGCACCCAGACGAAAGAATAGACACGCCACATTTACGGGGAAATGTTTAGACAGGACAAGCAGAAAAAAAAAAAAAATACTACACGGCAGACAGGCGAATATCTTATGTGTTCGCCTAAGTTGACGTCAGTATGCAGCGGTGGCTAGCTAATGGTTTGATTACCCGCTTGGCGTGCGGGAGGTGCAGAGTTCGATCCTCGGCACCGTCGAGTATACCAAGTGGGGTTTGCAATGGGAATACAGTGCTGGACTCGTTTAGTGTTAAGTGCTTGGAAGGTGGAGGGGACCCACGACCGCGCCTAGAATAGAAAAACGCTATGTCGTGGGCTCCTTGCACCATAAGAGAAAACAATTGTCCACATGGTCATAACTGCCTAAGAAGTTGTCGTCAGGGTGGACTTATTCCAACACTGGTATCGCTAGACAGCTTAGGTGCACCTGCTAAAACACATTACTGCTATGAAGGCATCCTTTCAGACAAAAAGAAAAAAAAAAAAAAAGAAAAGCGGAAGAGCTCGCTGCAGATAGGTAAGCATCGTCCCCACTAGGCAATTTAAGTTGATGCATAAAATCGGATTTAGTGACTGGCCTCATGTCATATTCAGTCGTTCCTTATCATACCTGTCTGGGCGAACAGAATACTATAAATGCTATGATTACTCGCGCACCAAATCCCTACAAGCTCTCATACTGTAACTATAAGTAAGACAAATTAAAGAAGTGAAATGAGTATACTACGCTCCACACCAATTCGCTTCGAGAACCCATGCATGACTTCCGTATGTGGCCATCACAGGGTGAGCTGAGACCAATGAGATGAATGACCGATTTCTTAGCAGAGCATTAATTAGTATTTGCATAATTAATTGTCAAAGAGTCATCCACTGCGTTGCGCAGAGGACGAAATAAACTGCGTCAGATGACAACAATACGACAGTAATAGGTAGCAGATGTGGATCGAGAGCGATCGCTGGCGCGGAACAGAACAAGTATTTATCTAGCAGGAAGGCTTTAATCGTCACAAAATATTCCTATCGAAGCTCACTGCGAACATAGGTGATTGGTTAGATGTGCACAGTGTTCGTCAAAAATGGGACGGGTTCAACGCTTCTGAACCGAATGAGGAGCGAAAGCATTAGCTGCGGGTGACCGAGCGTTCTTCTTTTTTGTCGTCTCTTTTTCTTCGTCGTCTTCTTCTCGTAGCTACGCCTCTTCACGGCATAGCTGCGGCCACCCGAGGTCTCGCTTTGGCTGTCGTAGTGTTGCTTTCTCAACAAAAGCTCGCTTCTGGGCCCCACCGTGTGGATAGCTGCACACTGTCAACGTATCAGTCTCTTTAAGTCGAGAGAAATATCTGCCCATGTCTCTCCGAAAGTTACGACTATCACTGATGCTAAAACAAAATAATGAAATAAAGAAGCTTGGGAGCAAACTTCTTGGGATGTTTACTTATGACGATGGCTGTACCTCCCATTGGCAATTTTTCATCTCGCAAGACGGCACTCATCAAACGCAGCACTAGATGGCATGCTACAAATGGAACCAAGGCCTCTTGGATGCAAACCTTAGCCCACAACTTTAGTTGTTCGTTTGAGTCCCCTCGAATGGCTGTGCATTTGCCGCTTTCTGGGAACAGTGTAGCGGCCGACACGCATCCCTGGAGGGAAGACATCCAGCGAAGCGGCAACCCTTTTTCGCGCCCGACGGCGTTCGGATCCAGCCGGCATTAGGGTATCCTGCATTATGTTCCCAGCTTCCACGCTTGCCCAATATAGAACGGAAGCTCGGAAAGGCCCGTCGAGCGCGTCGCGTTGACGAGAGAATGCGATGACTGAGGCCACACTCGAGTGGCAGGCAAGGGGGCCTTGGGTGTTCGCTCCATCCAAACGGGCCGCAACTCATCGCCGGACGTCTCTTGGGCTCAGCTCCGGTTTCTACCACGGCAAAGGTAGCAACGCGTCTAGGCGAGCATCCCAAGCCAAAAGCAAGCCTTCGCGAGCCGCAGCCGGTCCACAGAGTGAGCGAGTTTACGTTGCTGATGAGCTATTTTTGTGCCCCCACCCAGCTCGACGCTCTCTTCGTCGTTCGGGTCCATCTGTAGATAACTGTCTTCGCTTTTCTTCCCGCCACAATAGCACCCCGAAGCGAACGCTTGCGTGTACTGTTCTTCTGCGGGGCTGTGTTTATAATACAGCGCCCAGCTCTGTTTGCTCCCCTTTGACCGTCGCTTGTTGTCCTTCGAGAAAGAGTGGCCACTCGGAAGATTCGCTGCGAAGAGGCTGCTGCTCTTGCTCTGCCCTTCCACTGTTGGTATTTTTGCTTCCTCGGCGTCGCCACTTCGTCTCCCGATAGACCCACCGCCGATGCCGTCGCCCCATCGAGGACATTGTTTCCACGTCCGCTCGGCGCCAGACGCGGTCGAGCGAGTGCTATCGAGCGATGCGGCGTCCAATTTCGGGCTGCAGGTCCTTCCGACCGTCCTTCACCGCTTGACGCAGCACTGGTGCTTATTGTCTCCCTTATTTTATCGTGGAAAGTCAATTTTCCTACCTCTACAGAAAGAGGGCCGAAACAAACGAGTATAGCGGTCGAAAAATGAACCACACGTATACGTGCGCCATCTGTAGACGCAAAGCTTGACAAAACTGACACACAAAAACTTTATCGCGCCGTGGTCAGGTTTTAACTCGGCGCACAACGACGCTGTATACCGTTGGCCTCGCCACAGTCCAAGCAACTAAATGTGTTTACACAGCACAAGCTGACAGCTGGCGTATTTATCAAGAAGGAAGACAAAGCGAAGTACTCAGCCCCAGCACTTAGGAGCACTGAAGACGGCCAAATATAGGCACGGGAACGGGGAACGTGCTACAACAGCACTTTTCCAATACAGCTGTGGGGCTTGATGTAAGCCTATAGAACTTCACACGTAAATTTCATCAAGCTACTATTACTGCTGTTCGCAACAGCATGCTTCATATCCTCGTGGCATCTTTGGTGAGCGATTACCCAGTAGTCAATAATTAAACTGACCGTGCGCAACTTAAGATAAAAGCTGAGCGGCACATAGTCACGAATAATGGCGGCCGCGTTTTAGTTCGACGATTTAAAACGTAACCGTAAACCAAAAAACACATAAGAAGCATTTACAGACGGACGCTATCCACGAGCTCAGTAAGCTGTTGTGCCCTCAGATAGCTGCGGCCAACGTCCTCATCCTCAGGCACCTGTTTCACGTGGCGCACCGTGAGACGCCCACTGGCCGCAACGCCGTTCCTATCGTCGCGCCCAAGTACTACATCAACCAATCGGCTGGCCCTTTGTGCTGCAATTAGTCGTTCTCCGCGGGATCCATCAGTTACTCCGGGCGCCTTGGGAATTTCATCGCTTGGCGTGACTCGCGCTTCACGTGATCGTGGTTCGAGTAGGGAAACACCGTCGCTTCGTTTCTCAGAACATGCCCCCTTCTCCCCCACCACCATCCTCTTTTTCTTCCTCTCCCAACTCCGTTCCTGCGCCACCTCTATGCGCGCTCGCGGCAGGTCGCCTCCGTAGATGGAAAGTCAGAACCGGCCCCGGCGCACGCCACGTCAGCCGGAGGCGCCAACGCAAATTGCCTCTCTCGCCGCCGTCTTCGCGCATCTCTTCAGGCCCCAACTTCTCCCCAGGCACTTCTATGCCGGCTTTCATTATCCATGTACGGTACTCGCGGGGCGCGCGGTTTTTCGCGGGGCACAATTCTGGGGCCGCCACTCCTTTTTTTTTTTTTTCTTCCATACAGGATACACATAGCACAGTGTCTATATTACTTTCTTTCTCTTTTTATCCTCCTCTCTTTGCTTTTGTACAAGACAGAGGGCGAGAGAGAAAACGCAGCGCCGAAGAACAGCAAGAGACGTAATCAGGGCTCGCGGGTCCTCCTCTTCCATTCCGCGTCAGCGGCTTCAAAACTCGAGGGTGTGCAAGACAAGGCTCGAGCGTTGGGAAGAGGAGAAAACGAGAGGGAAGGCGGCGGTTGTGTTATAGTGGCCGCTGGTGATGTTGGCAGAAAATGGCTCAGAGCCGGTTTTGGGCCGTTTCAGGGGAAAAAGCTGCGGAAGGAGGAGGAGAGTTCCTCTTGTAGAGCCTCTCCATAGCGATGCCACCAATGGATGCCACCGTCTCATCCTCTGGCAGCCTCTCTTTGGAGCTAGAAAGAGGGGGACAGAGAGAAAACATCTCAGCGTTTTCTAGCGCTGCGCTTCACTTTTCAGAAGAGACATAGCGCTCGGATCGGAGGCGCAAGCCGCGCGTGTCGCGCCTGCTTCTTGGCTCGCTTCTTCAGAGCGCGGCAGCAGCAGGCCCGTCTGGTTACGCTGGGCGTACGTATATACGCCTCGGAGACGGAAAAGAGAAAAAGAACGCACTTTCGCGGAAACGAGCCCAGCGCCTCCCGCGCCGTTTTACGCAACAGCTGCCGTCGAGTCGGAAGCGGTGGTACCGTGCGCTCGGTGGAAGGCTCGCTGCATGGCTGCAAGGCGGCAGCAGAGGTCGTGCCTGCCTCTTCCATACACCGGCCGAAAAGTCAAAAGCCTGGCCGCGATCTTAAAAAAAGCCCCACAAAGAAAAACCAGAAGTGGAGAACTTTTAAAAGAGCGCTCGCGGAATAAAAGCAAATAGCTGGGCAGAAAAGGATTCTTCCCTGACACCCAGAAAAGAAACACCGATGTGCGGCCCCAGCCGCTCCTCGTGTGTGCGTCTGAGAGCGTGCGTGCGTATGTTACTGAGGAGCCCCCTTTCCGGGGTTGGGAAGTCAATCCGATTGAACGCATATTCTTATCGAGCGGAAGCCGAGCTCCGCAACCTCACTCACAGCATTCCCCATCGCATCCTTCACCTCCATTCTCCCGCTTTGCCCTCAGGCATGCTTACATGCAGCGTGCCGTGAATCAAGATCCGCCGGAGCCCTCGACGAAGAGCGCAGGTCGTGAACTCCGCTGGACTGCTGGCAGGAGGAGGACGGCGTCCTTTTTTGTCAATAAAGTCAATCCAATGCGAGTCCGACGTTCACGAGCTACTTCCGCTTTCTCTTTTCTTGTGCTGCTGCCATCGAGGCGCCGCAGTACGGACAGTCAGCCAGCCAGTGATGGCCGAAATTTCTCTCTCCTTCGTTCGTTCGTTGTTTTTTCTTGTCCACCCTTTCGTCATTGTTTCAAGACAGCCCGTTTGTTTCCGACCCCCCCCCCCCCCTTTTCTAGTGTGGAGTATCCGCAGACCACTCTTCCAGATTTGTGCCTGCTTTCTTTCCCTTGCTGTCGCAAGGACGAATGGTCGGAAAAGAACAGAGGACGGGCGCAGCTGGATTGAGAAGCGTACACAAATCGACCAACGCAGGGGCACCTTTCAGTGTCCCTTCCCTGGGCCAAGGAGGCGCGCGTTGAAAATCCATCCCTTTTCGAAGACGCACGAGACGCAAGAAAAT
>JAJIZL010057591.1:0-56765 GCA_023969395.1 Amblyomma maculatum
AGTGGATGCAGCTAGCACAGAACCGGGTTAAGTGGAGAAATATGGGAGAGGCCTTCGCCCTGCAGTGGGTATAATCAGGCTGATGATGATGCTGATGATGATGATGATGATGAATTTGTATACGAACCGTCCTGCTTCGACTAACCATATAAGGTGTGTTGCAGCCTTTCCCCCTGTGTTAGCAAGACAGTCTCATCAGCGAAAAGGAAGCTACTTAGGTATCTTTCATAAACCCTTTTTCCAAGTTATATTCAATCGAAATGTCTATTAGCAAGCGGTGAATACTACAAGAGAAAACTTTGCTGCCTAACGTCTTCCTTCCCTGAGAATTTATCCACGTGATATATTTAAACGTCCCAGCCAGCAAAAAAGGTCAGTGTGGACGTGAGTGGAATCTTTTTATTGGTCTAGATGCCGTAAATAGACTAAATATCTAAGACTTCACTCGGTGGGTCGCGAGTCGGAGGAATATGTCACCTAGGTAGGTGACATAAGCTTCCGATGCCACTCAGGCAAGAGTGCGCCAGGGGAGCTCCGCGTAATCGCAAGGACCATTTAATGTAATGATGTCGTATTTTTAGGGTGCGTTTAAATGTCATCAAGTGTTAACTTTCTTTATGAAGGAATATGGTGGAAGCCGATGTAGAACCTTCATAGATGTTTTCGTGTGCTTTTTTTACACCCTGTTTTAGCAACGCCTGCATGGCTACCATTTTCTAATTAAGAAATTCTGACTGCAATAGTCACTTTGGTTTCATAAATCACTCAACAACATAATTCCCCATTACATGACGATATTACGAGGCTTAAGTTACAAATATCTGACTTTGTAGCTTAACATAAAACACAGTTTCGTTATCACCAAAGTGACACAGCTTTGCAAAATAAAGTGGCATTTACTCAATAGCTGACTGGCCTACTTGAGCGTGTTTCTGCATAACTTTCATCTTCAGTTCCGTCCAAAATTTTCATCGGAATTGAAGGCCTGTAACAAGCATTGTTTCTCTCTCTGTTTACTGCAATGCCTGGTCACACCATCACACCATAATAAGTGGAGTCAGCGAAACCGGTGACGGGGAAGGTTATGCTCTGATAGTGGATTGACATGCGCCACTTCACGATTTGCATCTCCGGCGGTCGTAATGAGATTAGCGGCCGGAGAGATGGAGCCATCAACAGAGGCAGGAGTCGCCTGCGTGGCCGCCAAAGCCAGCGGCCAACGTCCTCCAAGACGCGCTTGTCTGCGCCCACATACTTGTGCATGCTTGGGCTGAAATACGCGCCGCCTGTTCGTTGAGCCTCGGTTTTCGTTGGGACATGCCACTCAAATGGATTGACTACCAGTCACCGGGGAATAATACTAGCGCTATACGGCATCAAAGCGTGGAGGCGGAGCTGCGAATGGAACAGACTCACCCACATTTATTGTGACTGACTCACATGGCAATGAAGTTTCCCCATTATCTAGCGGCGATGCTTTTGGCCTGTGCGTTGTAATAAACGGCGAGAAGACTCGGTGTTAATTTTTGAACATGTGAACGAGAACTCGATCGAGTTTTCAGCGTATACTCACAAGAAGTAGACACACGCATGTCTGGTTATATACTTCAATCATGTTCATGTGCGCATCGCTCGCCAACTGCCACAAAAGGTGTATATGTATGCGTTTGCAAAGCGCGTACACGATGTGGTATTTGAAAATAATCATGTTTGGGATGATTAGCGCCGTTGATCTGAGCGGCATATACACAGGCGATAGGAATTCCTTCATTCATGAATATGCGACGCATATATGTGCATACAAAATCCGACTGCATTCATATCTGGTCGGGTTGCTGTGAATTGCCGAATAAGATCAATTTTAAAATAGCACATCGCAATGAAGCGTTGATACGAACCAGCCTCGATGGATGTGAATCATGCGGCAGCTGGCAGAGCGCAAAAAACTTCGATCACAACTGAAGTCAGCATGAACGCATGCACGTGCTTATTTGTTCGACATGGTTTGAAGTACGCGTCGGCGCTTTTTTTGGTTCTCGTTGAAGAGTGTGGAATATCAAGGGTCGGTTCACTGTTCATCACAACACGCAAGCCGTCGTCGCGCAAGCTTTCGTCTGCTTTCATGCGTTGCCTTCAGCAGCACCATTTTGACACCGACCTTTGAGGAGGTGCACAGTTTTGCTGAACTTTTTGTGAACTCGACCTGCACAACGTCTGCACTTTTCGAAACGAACGGCGTGCTGCATAGAGCGCCATGTTGCGTCGCTGAAACGAATGGCGAAGTGCAACACCACGTGAACCAGTTCACGTAGTGCAGGTGAATCGAGCGGACCTGCTGTGAGGGGTGAGCGTGTTTGTTGTCAGAGTCGTGAAAAGAAACTGCTGTGATATTTCTCGGGGGGAGAGAGGGTCGGCTCTCCTCAGAGGAGGAAATGCATTGCGTAGAAAAACAACAGGTATCTTGGTGGTGGAGACCCGATTTATAAACGACGTCGAACTGGTACTGTAGCAAGCATAGAATCCAACGACAAAGTCCGCGTGTCAAAATTTTCAGCGAAGACTACCAGCACAGGGCATGGTGATCGGTTACAACTGTGTAGCGGCGACCGTGTAGGTAGACCTCCCTGACGACTGCAAGACATTCCAGTTCGGAAATGGTATAATTTTGCTGAGCTGGGTCATGGTCCGACTTTGGAAGACTATCACGTTCTCACGTGAAGTTGCGTCACGCTGCAGAAGTACAGCGTCGAGACCGCGACCACTGGCATCAGTGTGCAGGATGGTTGGAGCGGTGTCGCTAAAGTGGCCAAGAACAGGATCCGATGTGAAGATGCCAAGCTGCGTAATAGGGTGATGTAGGTTGAACTTACATAATTACGCACGTCCGCCCGTCCGTTCATCCATCCACGGACCCCATTTCCGGCAGCCATATTAGATTTCCAGTGCCGCAATCTATAGGCCGCGGAAATTGGAAACTGATTACTGCCCCCGCACCTTGCTCCCTCCAATGTGACTGAATGCAAGATATGTTGCTGTTGCGAGCTGGTTATTCATTGTCAGAAAAAGAACGCTAGCAGACCGCATATGTGTGTGTCCTGCTAGCGTTCTTTCTCTGACAATGTAAGAATTTTGCATAGTAGTCCAGAGTGCACACAATGACTTCATGTTTATAAGACCTAACGCTATAAATCATTTATCCGAATGAGAATACCACGGTACGTCAGCAATATACTACGCACGCACTTTATGATAAACTGAAAATTAATGTTCGCCTGAAAACTGAAGTCTGTGAGTAATGCACGAGGGTTCTCATTCGGGCGGTTTGGCAGTACTTCATTTTGGATGGAAAAACAGCGCAAAGGAACAGGGAGGACACAGACGAGCGCTAGTCTGAGTGCTTCCTGTTCCTTTGTCCGTTCTTTTGCGCTGTTTTTCCAACCAAAGTGATACGAGGGATGGTAATAAAAAAGTGTCGTTCTTTAGTTGGTCGACTGTAGGCTTAATATTTCTAGGGCTAACGGACAAAATAAGTTTTTTAAATTTATTTTATGTTATAAGTTTTCTCCAAATTTTGGCGTACTAGGTTTCTTACAAAGAAGCGTTCTGCACCAAGTTTAATGCTAAAGCACTGATCCTACCCAGGGCAGAAAATATCTTATTCCTGAGGCTACTTGCAATATTAACGGTGTTCTTCTAACGTGCAGGATCGGTACCCAAAGGGAAAAACAAAGCCCGTTAGGTACCAATGGACTCG
This sequence comes from Amblyomma maculatum, assembly GCA_023969395.1. Lineage (NCBI taxonomy): Eukaryota > Metazoa > Arthropoda > Arachnida > Ixodida > Ixodidae > Amblyomma > Amblyomma maculatum. Next base: position 3,755 of record JAJIZL010057591.1, read on the forward strand.
AAGCCAGTTATATCTTGTGAGAAGCTAGCACGGGAATTCACATCTGTCACTCCAGCGGATTACCCCGCTTGTTCCACTGTGCAGATTCTCGAGCTTTGAATCGCATGCTGTCTTTTCACTTCACTTGATCACCTAAAGACCCCAAGGGGAGGGAGGGGGGGGGTTATTACATCTGGGCTTTCGTATGCGTTTAACTACGTCCCAAGCCTAGCATTGTTCCTTCACCCTCCGTACCTGGCTCGGAAACTAGTGCTGTGATGTCGGAACTTTTTGCAAGTACAGTTATGGAAGGACCCTCTCCGTGTTCAATTTTTTCTTTCGCCTGTCCACGTTGATAAACTGGACAGTTTTCCTTGGTAACGATTCTTTACCCACGTTACCACCGTACTGCGTGATCTGCTGCTCTGAGCGTGCAGTACATGCAGTGCAAAACCAGACTTCATATCCAACAAGCACCCGACAAGTTGTTTCATATAGCAAAAGGAATAAACTTGCGCGAAACTTTGAGCAAGAAAGACATAACGACAGGACAGAGCGCCAACTCTACATTGGATTTATGTGAAATCAGATATCAAAGCGATCCAAGATAAACACTTGTGTACGCAACCAGTAAAATCTACTGCCAAACGAGCAAAAAGCTGCTCATATCTGCACTTATCACGGAGACCGAAGGTTGCTTGCGGCATTACGAAGGCCGAATAATGAAGGCAAGGCTGCGCACACGCACACGCACACACACACATGCGCAGATATACGCGCAGATATACGCGCACATATACGCACGCACAGCAGCAGCTTGGTTGGTTTGTGGGGTTTAACGTCCCAAAGCAACTCAGGCTATGAGAGACGCCGTAGTGGAGGACTCCGGAAATTTCGACCCCCTGGGGCTTTTTATCGTGCACTGACAACGCACAGGACACGGGCGCTTTGCTTTTCGCCTCCATCGAAAAGCTGCCGCCGAGGCCGGGAGTCGATCCCGCGTCCTTGGGAACAGTAGTCGAGCGCCCTAACCACTGCGCCACCCCGGCGAGGTACACAGCAGCAGCTTAGGTCGGTCAGTTCTAAGCTGCTTTCCATCCTCATGTCCTGTATTGGTCCATTATTTTGAGATTACCCTATCGTCGCTTCTAGATAACACAGCTAAAAATGATGTAAAGATGTTCATACTCTCGTCTCCCTCTAAGCATTTACCCTCGGCATCTCGAATCTGTTCCTACGTTCATTGATTCTTTTTGCTCAGCCAGCATAAGTGGTTATAGAATTTTCTTTGCCTGCTTTACAGTTGTATCGCGAACTTTTTCCAGCCAGCGATCAATGGACTGTTTTAGTGTGGCCCCAATGAGGGCCTGCATTTCAATATTTTTGTTTGTCGATAAGATTCGCATTTTGGTCTGTTTTCTTCTGAGATAACGGCGTCTTCGCTTTATGTCTGTGTTTCCTTAAGCCACCCGTTGTCGTTCCATAGCCTCCCTAACTGCCTTACTGCACCAGCTTCGTCCCTTCCTCTTTCGATTCCAGCAATTTGCTCCTTTTACTTGTCTCGTTTTCTTACTGATTAGTAGTTCCAGCTGGTAATTCCACTATAGGCCTTTCTTTTATTGATTTTGCAATGCCTGCTACAGTTAGCGTTATTTGTTCGTAATTTAATTTTGCGTCTCATTTTTCCCTTTACTGCCTTTCTCCTATCCTCCGTGCACCCATCCGCTGGTTCACTTTCAAGACTGTACTCCTCCTCTTCCTCTATTTCCATTTTTGCGAGCTTGCTATAGATTCTCTGCGACATTCGCAGTCATTATGCGCTTGCCTATTCCGCCGGAAGGGATTTATCACTCACATTCACTTTCTCTATTTACAATACCTTGGTTGTGCTGCACAGAGAAGTCTAGCTTCAGCTTCCCAACGCTGACAGCGACGGCGGTGCCCCTAAATCCAGGCGCCTAATAATAGCTGCGCTCTGGATCTAGTAAGGTAGCGCCATCTTCGCGGCTTCAAACTAACCGCTGGCAATAATCGCCAAAGTGGGTTAATCAGGGACGTTGTTAAGTGCGCGTTTGAAGCGCCCTGATAGCGGGCAGTACAAATGAACGGCTAGAAAAACTGCGATATGTGTGTGTATGTGTATTAGTTTGCGTTTGTGTATGGTGTGCGTACATACAAGCGGAGCGGCCATAGCTGACGCCTCCGTCTCAACTGTCCGAACCCGGCACCGCCTCGACGGCCAGCGATGTCGGCCGTAGAAACGCGTCGCTCCCAAGAAGACACCCGATCCTCCCTCAACCACCCCCAGCAGTGCCAGCGAGTGGTTTTCGGGGAATTCGACGGGAGCTTGCGGCTAACTGGTACTATGGTAACGTCGGAAAGAGTGCGGGAAAGGAGGACCCGGAAAAGGGGGGAGAAGCTCCGAGGAGTCCGAAAAACGAGGTAAGCGGAAGACTGGTTTCGGGGGCCGTGTCGAGAGGTTGACAGAGAAAACGTTGTACTGCGATATGTCTGTACCTGTAATTACATTCTGCATTCTGCAATTAGACTGAACGGTCCAGATTAATTGGGAGAGGAAGTGAAATTGAAAAAAGAAGAAAGGGAAAGAAGAACCTTTCGTAACTGACGTAATTTAGGACTATTTGTTATCTGTATGACAAAAAACGTTTTCACTCTAAATTATAGTCGCCGTGGCATATTGTTTCTCAGAGCAAACATATTTTGGTGCTTAAAAACAAAAATATTTTGTTACTTTTGCAAGTTTACAAAGCAACCATTTGTATGTATATTCCATGTAGAGCTACGCTTTGTAGAAATGTACAAGGTAGCATTTCTTTTTATCTAATCTGTGTCATTACCGTGAAACTGCTTTTGGTGAAAATAAATTAGCACCGAGGGGTGCAGAAATGAGAAAGGTATTTTATTCTTCGTAGGTTCCTTATTCGAGATCGCCGACAGTGTCATTGTAGTAGAAATCGGTCTGTAATTCACGACGATTGAGATAGCATCACGTTTATGTAATGCGAGTTTTGCGATCTCCATTTTGAGGGAAGTTACGCTTAATCTCAGAAAAAGTTTCCAAATGTCTGTGAATACGATGTGTTAAAGTTAACATTGTTTATAAACAAGGTAGAGTAAAAAACCTCCTTATTTTGCGAGTCCTTCAAAGCTTAGAAAAAGGTTCCAAATGTCTGTGAATACAATGTGCGAAAATTAACATTGTTTATAAACGGTGTAAAATAAAAGCCCTCCTTATTTCACGCAATACTTCACTTTAATTCTAAATGCACCGATATGATTTGGTGGACATCTGGAATTTTGGGGAGCGTGAATAAAGAATCCCGCATCCCCAGTGCACCTGCGTTTTGAAGTAAATCGAAAGAGCTGCACACAGGCTTCGCTATACTAATAAATGTACTTTAAGCTCTTAACTGGTAAATAAAGTGCCAGAGATGGCTCTGACGTCCTTACTGCATCGTTGTAGAAAATGTTTAAGCATAAAAAAGAAGAATATTACGTTAGATTTTTAATGGCGCTTATGATCGCAACTTGCTGCCCCCTCATTATCGTGTTCGCCCACAATAGTGAAACAGAAGACTGATGATAGTGTTAAGCTGAAACAAATTTCGTGTTATCGCCCCATTAGTTTGACAAATATTTATTTATAAGATATTAATGAAAATCCTTGCTCCTAGGTTGGAAACCGTAATTGACGATATTGCGGGCCCCTCTCAGAAAAGCGGATTACGGTTTTTTAACCTCCCAAAGTGACGCCGTTGAGGGACGCTCCGGAAATTTAGACTCCCTAGGGTTCTTTAAATTGCAATGGTATGAAGCATAAGAGGTCCAGCAATATTTACTAACATCCAAGTAGCCAGGAGTATACCAGAGAGCGGTGATTGTATGAAAGGTGTCGTAGCCATGCTTCGGAATGATGAGAAAGCATTTCACCAGGTCTCACAAGTGTAATTTGCGATTATGGAGTCGGATCGGTCGTGGTGGAGGGTTTACGCATGGCATACATTACATGAAATACTAGATTAATCACGAACAAACTAATTAGTGAGACAATACCGGTCCAATGCTCAGTACGGCAGGGGTGTCTACTGCCTCCATTACTGTGCGCTATATATATCGAATCTTTGTGTGGGCATGCTATCCCAAGAAATTTAATTTCTGGGTTTGCGCAGCAGTCATGTGAAGTATTACTTTTAGCATACACTGACGATATAGCCATATTATGTGTGGGCTAGGAAAGTGTTAGTGAGGCACTAAATATGGTAAAAGATTTTCGGAAGCTTAGTGGGAGCGCTCTCAATGGGCATAAATGTTTGGTGTTTTGGCATGGGGAATAGGAAACAAATCTTCTAATATCTGAGAATGTTGCGTGGTTATCGATTCCAACCAAGTACATCGAAGTCCTACTTTAGAGCTATAGGGCGTAGAGGTAGAAAATCCGCATCGCAATCAAAAAGACCTTGGTTCGGACACGGTGCCGAGAATTCTTTGACCCGACAAAACAATTACTGCTTTCTACTCTTTCCTGCCTGTATTCAATGTTGTCACGAGGCCTGACAATAAAGTTTTGCAACGCTTGTTTGCGTTTTTTCACAATCGTCGCCAGCCGTTCGATGTTTTTCTCGAGTCGCTCCGGCCACTTCTGGTTGCTGCCAGAACGCGTTCGTTTTTCTCTGCCTGGCCGATGTCGGGCTGGCTGCCAGACTTAGTGGTGTGATTTTTACTCGAGCTGGACGACGGAGAAATTAAGTGGGGAGCCGCCGTTTTTACATGGACTGCTTCATGAGACGTTTTGTTCGATTTTGAGGGCAGCACATGTGCTCGTTTCTGTTATTCCGCAGTGCGCGTAATCTCTGACGTCTGTTTCAACTGCCGCTGTTTGCTCATTTTTTGTGCATGTGATAACATGTCTCTTCTCGCCCTTACAAGCGTAGCACTGCGCGCTTAACGAATTCGGATTCTCATAATATACTTCATCTGTGAAGTTCGTAGCATGTGTTTATTTTACGCTGCTGTTCTAGAACCTTCTCGGACGTGCCCGCGGATTTCAGCCCTCAGTACATGCATGTGCATTAATTCCTGCTCGCTTGTGGCACGGGAGCCCAGACGTTGTCATTTTCCTGCGCAGTGGAAAGCCGGAGGTGCCTTGTAAACGCTCATGTATGTTTGAGAAGTATCATATGCATGCACCTCTCACTTGATTTATTATAGAGCAAATGATGCCAGTGGAAGCCATGTCATGCATGCACGATGACACGCAAGGCTGGATTGTCACGCCTTTCATGCTTGTTCCCCACAGCGAAAGCGTAGCACATAAACACTGTGCCCCGTTGTGAAATAAGTTCGTATCGGCGGTACGCAGCTAAAGTTTTATTAATTGTGCTTCCACGAGGTAAACATTCAACCAGCTGATGTATTCTTACAGCGACATTATGCATGAATTACTACAGACGTACTACACTTGGGCGCCGGATCTCCTTTCTTCCGGACACGGCCACACACTGCAAGGCCTCGGAGCTCAGGATTGGTGGTGTCGCAGAGGACAACGAATATATGCTTTGATAACCACTACGAGGTGTCATTTCTGAGTCACAGTTTTACTATCATACTGCTCGAGCCGACAGATGAAACAATCCGAGAGCACAGGATGTCGTTTAATGAACAATGTTAGCGAAATTCCTCAGACATGGTGCCAAATGAAAAACTTTAAAGTGTACGCATGGTTTGAAGACTTCCGAAAGTTCACGTGCACGCTTAACAACCCGGCGAAGTCCACACTCTTGTGTCATCCTGAAGCGCGAGCAGCTGCCATCTTTGGCCGCCCATGATAACTTCGTGTCGTTTATTTCAAACCTTCCGTCAGCCGCAGGCGTTGCAGCGATACACATTTGCCCGCAATGCATCAGTGAATAACGAACCTACGTCGGAGAGCAGCTTTAGGCGGTTCCTCTACATTGTCGGCGCCTTATATCGCCGTCCTCCGTGAACGCAGTTTCCGCCGGCAGGCGGAATCCGACGCACGCCAGTCCATGTCACAACGGAGCTACTTCCTGTTAAAAGTGAACTTCTTGGCAGCCAGGCGGGCTGCCCGAGGTTGTATAATCGAAAAAGCCCAGTATGACGTATTTTGCCCTATTTCGAAGTCTTGACAGTTTCGCCGTGTTCACACTGTTCACATGTCTTTGATTGCAGCCACAAACTTCCCTGGCAAGAAAGTTCCTTTGTATGTGGCATATTACGGCTTAGAGACACCATGCTACCTTTATAAACAAGAAGATAACCCTGGCGTATTACAGTTGTGGCAAGGCTGGCCACAGATCAGACGCGTGTAAGCCCCCAGAAGCCAAAGCCTGCGAAAAGTGCAGCGAAGAGAATCCGGCTGAAGGGTAAATATGTGATGTTAAATGCGCAGTGCACCAAGGAAATCCCAAGACCTCTCGAATGAGTGGAAGACGAAATTCCGGACCCCGTTCATAACTAAACATCCAGGATGCGAGATCACGACGCCAGAAGCGGGCACAGATTGACATCTGAGTGCTGGGCACCGAGCCATTTCAGGGAGAAGGATTTCCCACCACTCTCGAAACAGCAGTAAAAAACAGGCAGAAGTCGTCGGACAAGGTGAGCTGGTCGGCACGTTTGCAGTCTCGCGCTCAATCTACGGCAGTTAAGGAGCTTCTGGAGGTGAACAAGCGATTGTTGGAAACAAAGAAATGTGACAAGAAATAAGTGTCCTCAAGGGCAAAAATAAAAATGTCGAGGATAATGAGCAGGGGCAAGTACCAGGCGCAGAAGATGATAGGAAAATGAACTGAAATGCGCACTACAAACGTGGCACACAAGCGTTACACAGCATATACAACAAACCTGCGACCAATGCCACAAAAGATACAGCCACATATGCAACACAAAATGCAGCAAATACAAGAGCACATCAAACAATGGCAACAACAAGTACAACAAAGGATGCAACAACAACAGCAGAACAAGCAGCTGATGCAGAGATAAATGGACAAAGAATCAAAGTCGAAAGAAGGCAAAGCATTCCATCACTCCAGCGAAGTGCAAATCAGGTGACGAAAAGGACTGCACAGCAAATCAGCAATTTTAATTAGAAATTAGGGAAAGAGAAATTTACAATGGATAGGAACTGCAGAGGCCTCAAATAAATACAAGCAATACTACAGCACTAGAGGTAGAAACCGACAAGCCAGACATAATCTCACTGCAAGAAAAAAATACAGCTTAGATGGTAGGCTACAAGATGCATCAGAAGGAAAATGACACCTGCATCATCATCATCATCATAAGCCGCACTATACCCACTGCGGGGCGAAGGCCACTCCCATACTCCTCCAATTAACCCGATCCTGTAACTTAGCGGTATCCATTTTATCCCTGCGAACTTCTTAACCTCATACGCACATCTAACTTTCTGCCGCCCCTTGCTGTGCTTTCCTTTCTTTGGGATCCAATTTGTTACCCTAAGCGACCATCGGTTGTCCTCTCGACGCACAACCTGGCCACCTCATGCCCATTTTTGCTTGATTTCAACTAGAATGTCATTACCTCGATATATTCCTCTGACCCACTCTGAGCGCTTCCTATTTTTAACGTTATAACTACCATTTTGCGATCCATAGAAATCTACATTGTCCTAAACTTAAGTAGAACCAATTTCGTTAGCCTCCATGTTTAAGCCTCATAGGCGAGTGCAGGTAAGCTGCAAACATGCAGATTTTCCTCTTGAGTGATACTGGCAAGCTCCGAATAATTGGCATATGCGTTCCATCCTAATATTATTCTCCTAGTTACTTCCGTTTCATGGCTTGGATCTGAGGTTACTACCCGTCGAGGGTAGACATATTCGCCTACCACTTCCAGTGCTTTGCTACTTGTTGTGAAGGGGTGTTTCTTCCCGAGGCTGTTAAACTTTATCTGAGTCATCTGCATATTGATTCTCAAGCCTTCTTTTCTGCCGTTCCTGTTTAGTTCATCATTAATACTTTGCAGTCCATTCCCTGGGTTACCAAGAAAATGTTATCAGCGAATCACAGATTACTGAGGTATTCTCCATCGACCGTCATCCCTAACTGCTCCCATTGCAAACCTCTGAATACTTCCTCTAGGAAAGCTGTGTAACATGTCCTGTTGCCATTAAAATATCTCTCTCTTTAGGCAAGTTGTGAATAGTTTTGGGGAGATCGTGCCTCCTTGCCTAACACATTTCTCTATTGGCAATTTTTGTTATTTTCTTTATGCAGAACTGTGGTCGCTGTGCAGCCACTATAGGTATTTTCTATTACTTTCATATACGGCTCATCTACACCCTGATTTCGTAATGACTGTATGACTGCCGCGGTTTATACTGAGTCAAATGCTTTTTTATATTGAATGAACGCTATGAATAAGGTCTCGTTATATTCCGAACATTTTTCTGCCACGTTGTTGACGATATGGATGTGATCGATAGTAGAGTACCCTTTCCGAAAATCTGCTTGATCTCTTGCTTAATTGAAGTTTAAGATTGTCCTGACTCTGTTAACGATTACCTTAGAAAACACCTTATATATAACTGATAGTACGCTGATTGGCTTGTAATGTTTCAAGTTCTTAGCGTCTAATTTCGCCAGGTATTGCGTATACAGGGTGCCCAATCTTTCTAGCATGACATCTCCCCGTCCTGCAACAAATCAGTAGCTACCTGACCCTGCCCAGCTGCTTTCTCCCTTTTCATAGCTTCTAAAGCTTTCTTAACACTGTCCTTCATCATTGGCTCAATATCTGACTGCTTTTCACAGGTGCCTATCCCATTATTTTCCTGGCTACTTCGGCTACTATGCAGATTAGTATACAACTCATCGGCTACTTTTACTATCCTGTCCATATTCGTGACGTTGCCCGCCTTGTCCCTTAGTGCATACAACTGATTGTTGACTATACGAAATGTGTTCTTCACCGCTTTAAGGCTGCCCCCGTTCTTTAGAGTATGCACTATTTTCCCCATGTTATATTTCCTGATGTCAGCCTCTGATATGATATCCCTGGCAGTTCTATCCTGTAGGTTGGATCCAAAGCTTCAGACTTTCCTTAGATAGTTTATTGCTATCCTCTCTAACTAACCTACCGGCTACTTCTACCGGCACTCAGTAGTGGTATCTCTGAAATTATTGTTCATTACTTCAAATGTAAGCCGTCATCCTCGGTTAAAGCTGATTATATATCCTGTTGCGACATTCTAAATTCTTCTGCCCTCACCCTCAATGATGATTCGCTGATGGACGTCTCTCTTATTAATCTCTTCATTCCCTCTTCAGACCTAGACTAATTCGAGACCTTACCATCCTGTGGTCACTGTATTGCACCTTTCTGATTACTTCTACATCCTGTATAATTGTGGCGTTAGAGCACAGTATGGAGTCAATTTAGGGCTTTGCCGTGTCTCCTTCCGGTTCTTGCGTTTTGCCGAAGAAGGTGTTCATGATTCGTAAGTTATTGCGCTATGGAAACTCAACAAGTCACTCTCCGCTGCTATACCTAGAACCAATGCCATAGTCCTGGTCTACAGTCTGCTTCTTCCCTACCTTTGCATTGAAGTAACCAATTAGTCAACTATAATGCGTCTCTTATCCCCATTGCGATTTCAACAGCTAAGTAGAAGCTTTCGACTGCCTAATCACCATGACTACATGTGAGTCCGGACGTTCCGTTCATACCGCTTATTAAGCTTAATTACTATGCCTGCCACCCTCTCATTTATCGTATTGTAAGGAAGAAGATGATAAACACGCCGACACAAACAACGACGAAGACTGCTGGGTTCCTGGCCGATCAGCTGGCGCGCGCACTGAAAATTTGGACTGTCTTGTTCGTACGAGATTGTGCTTCGCTCTACGATCGTCTTTTGTCACCGGTCGCCGTCTCCAGTCCTTTGGTGGAACGTGCCGGAGTACGACTCTTACACGATCATCGTGGAGCTCCGCAGCCATACGATACCTTTGGCGACAAACGATGTAGGCCAATAGTCCATCTCATGCTCCGGTGCCGGCAGGGTGACCAGGACGTTGAAGATCGGATGGCCTCGTACGAGCGGGTGAGTCGTCATAACTCGGATGACCGCATGAAGATCAACAACGTCATCTTCTGCCTGTGTGACGTTGCTAACCTATGGTACCAAAATTATGAGGCCGACATGCCAACTTGGCTAACTTGGGCTAACTTCATGGCAAAGTTCACGGACCTTTTCTGTCGTCCCACAGTGTGGAAACTACCGCTGAAGAAGCCTTACGCGGACGAGTTCAGCATGAAAGGGAAACATTCCCAAGCTACATTGTTTCAAGTAGGAGAAACCACAACTGGCGCCCGTTGTGGTTTCTACCGTGGGCATAGGCCCCCAACCACCGCGGGTTCGAGCGTCGCGCGAGCCGAAGCCCCGATCAGCCGTCCCTACACGCTCACTGAAACACCGCAGTGCGCACTCAACCTCCACAGGGAGGAGGGCGCTTCGCTGCAAGGACACAAGCCTCCAAGTTCACAAAGGAGACGTTTATTGAAACACCATCCTCCAGCGGCACACACACACATACACGCACACACATACATACAAACACACATACACACACATACTCAGTCACCGTGTCCCGGGAGCGCGCGAGGAGCAAGGCTCTCCTGCGCGCACGAAGTGACACGGAGTGCGCGCCGCAAGCACGCAAGGGCGTGCTGTGATCTCTCTCTCTCGCAGTGACCAAAGGATTCCTTTGAGAGAGAGTGGGCAAGCACCGCAAGGTACGCCTGTCGCGGATCGTTGGATCACGATCGACAGGCTCGAGCTGCGCTCTCAGGTACGACCTGGAGCAGACGAACTCGAGTACACACTGGTCTGCGCGGGCAAAGGCCGGCAGGCAATAACAGTACGACGCACCTTGCGATGTCTAGGAGGGGTCTCTCTGAGCTCCGCTCGGACCGTCGTACGAGCGCGGCCTTCCAAGCGGTGCCGTGTTCCCGCCAAAAGGCGCCAATGAGAACAGCCACTGCGACGCCAGGGCGGAGCTATGGCCGAGCGACAGTGAAAAGTCGTCCGGACATCTCTCCGCCGCCTCAGGCAGGAGAAAGGGTTAGAGGAGAACAACGGGGAAGCGGGAGGCTGCCGCGCGAAGCGCAACCGCAGCAAGCCCGAATCCCACACCGTATGCTGCTTGCACAGCGCGTGTCTTCTCGCGGACGTCTTATACATCGTCGAGTTTTTAGTGCTTGTGTCATGCTCGCATGACTTAATTCTTGGCTTGGATTTCCTTTCCCACCACAATGCTGTTATTGACTGCGCCCGCGCCCACGTCCCTTCTCTACGCTTTGTGATGCGGTTCTTGGCGATGCGCGGTCTATTTCTTGCGCCAAACTTGCTGTCGCCGACGACACCGACATTCCGCCCAACTGTGCTGTGATTGTGCCCGTGTGTGGACCCTTTTCTTTCGACGCCACTTTTCTTTTTGCGCCTTCTCCTATGTTCGCCTCTCGCCGTCACATCCTTCTTCCCTTTGCTATCATCAGTATTAACCGCTGTGCGGCTGACATTGCTTTTGCGAATGGCTCAACCGCTGTGGTCCCGTTACTTCGTGGCGAATGCCTTGGCCATGTTGAAGTTGCTGACCGCATCTCGCCGTTTGAGCTTGATGGGTATTTACAACAGATTGCCCACGTAGCCTCCCTAACGCCGATTACGGCGTCTTCCGATATACCGATTTGGGTACTTTTTCAATCACCTGTGGTCAGTGACCTCGACCCGACTCACCGTGAGCAACTGTTGGCTCTCCTCAACCAGTTCCGTTCTTATTTGGCGTTCAGACGACTTTCTTGGGCCGTGCAACCGAGGTTGTTCACCGCATCAACACCGGCAGTCATTCTCCTCTTCGCCAGCGGCCTTACCGTGTTTCGTGTACGGAGCGCCGTGTTATTGCTGAGCAGGTCGACGACTTGCTACAACGTGGTGTAATTCAGCCTTCATCTAGTCCGTGGTTGTCTCCAGTGGTACTGGTGAAAAAGAAGGATGGCTCCATATGAATTTGCGTTGACTACCGCCGTCTTGTCAAAATTACACGTAAAGACGTATACCCACTACCCCGTATTGACGACGCCATCGATTGTTTACAAGGAGCCGAGTTCTATTAGTCCCTGGACCTGCACTCTGACTATTGGCAAGTCCCTATGGTTAAGTGTGACAGACCCAAGACAGCTTTTGTTACCCCTGATGGACTATATGAGTTCACTGTGATGCCGTTTGGTCTTTGCAACGCTCATGCTACGTTTGGGCGAAGGATGGACATCTTACGCGGCCTCAAGTGGAACATTTGTCTTTGTTATTTGGATGATGTCGTTTTCTCTCCCGATTTTCCGACGCACCTCGTGCGCTTGCACCAAAACTTGAGCTGTCTCACTGGCGCTGGTCTCCAACTTAACCTGAAGAAATGTCGTTTTGGCGCCCGCAAGCTGACAATAATGGGTCATGTCGTGTCCCAAGATGGCGTCCTGCCCTATCCAAACATACTACGTGCGGTCACTGAATTCCCGAAACCGACTTCTGTCAAAGAGCTGAGCAGCTTCGTCAACCTATGCTCATATTTTCGCCGTTTTGTCCGCAATTTTGCTACCATCATTGTACCGCTTAAAAAATTGCTGAATGGTCCCGCCGACTTGCCTATCTGAACCCCACTCTGCGACGATGCTTTCACTACGCTCCGACGACAACTCACTTCAACGCACATTCTCCGCCATTATGACCCTGCCGCTCCTACAGAGGTGCACACTGACGCCAGCGGCATCGGCCTCCGTGCTTTCTTCGCTGAACGTAAACCCGGCTTTTACGAATATGTAGTTCCTTACGCTAGCCGAGTGCTAACGAAAGCTGACTCTAATTGCACCGTCACGGAAAAGCAGTACCTTGCAATCGTGTGGACCTTAACAAAGTTTCGCCCCTACTTATATGGCTGCCGCTTCAACGTCATCACCGACCACCACGCCCTCTGCTCGTTGGCTTCCCTGAAAGCCCCTTCTGGACGCCTTCGCCGCTGAGCTCTTTTCCTTCAGGACTGACCTTGACCTGATATATCAATCGGGACGCAACCACTTCGAGGCTGACGCCTTGTCGCGCTCGCCGCTGCCTTCTCCTGCACCTTCGGACTCGATATCGGAACCCCCGTTGCAGCCTTTACTTCCGACGACCTGCCTTTTGAACAACGCCGGGATCCCTGGATATCTTCGCTCCTAGACGTCCTCACCGCGTCCTCAACATCTTCATTCCCGCAAACCCTTCGTCGCCAAGCTTCCCATTTTACGATCAGGGGTGCTCTGCTGTATCGCAAAAGCTATCGCCCGGATAGTCGCAAATGGCTCTTGGTCATTCCTCGCCATTTTCGCACAGACATTTGTGCCCATCACCATGCCGACTCGCAAAGCGTACATGATGGCTTGTTGAAGACATGCGAGCGTCTCCGCCAGCGGCACTACCGGCGGAGGATGTACAACTTTGTCCGCCGCTATATTCGCTCCTGTGCTGCTTGTCAGCAGCGGAAGTCGTCTCCGCGCCCCTCCACCGGCCCAGTATAGACATTGCCTTTTCCAGCGCGACCCTTTGATAATGTCGGCATCGACCTCTTTGGCCCCATTCCATCTTCGACATCAGGCAACCGCTGGATAATAGTCGCCGTGAATCACCTCACTCGCTAAGCGGAGACTGCAGCCCTGACTACGGCTACTGCTCGTGACGTCGCCTCCTTCATCCTGCGTCACTTGGTTCTACGTCACGGGGCTCCTCGTGAACTTCTCAGTGACCGCGGCCGCGTCTTCCTGTCACAAGTGGTCGACGAGCTGTTGGAAGCTTGCTAAACAATACATCGAACCACCACACCTTCAGTTCAGTTCAGTCGTTCAGTTCAGTCGTTCAGTCGTGTCCAACTCTTCGTGAACCTATGGACCATATCACGCCACGCTTTCCGGTCTCTCACTATCTTCTTAACATCACACAACTTCATCTGCAGCACCTCGAGGATGCTATCTAACTATCGCGTTCGCTGCCTACCCCTTCTCCGGTGACCCTCAACCTTTCCCAACATCAAATCTTTCTCCACCGACTCCTCTCTTCTCATCAGATGACCAAAGTAGTGGTTAGAGCGCCCGTCTCAGCTGCGGGAGGTGGTTAGTTCGAAACCCACAGCCGGACACTCACCGGTAAAAATGGGTATAAGCGTCCCCCAGCCTGGCGCTTGGCTTTTCTAGAGGTGTGCGCTTGGGAGAAGCTACGCAAACTCCACTGCGTCCCTCCTCCGTGGTGGGCCCAAACCCAGTTTCGAACCTCGTAGCCTGCAAAGGTGGTTCAGTTTGTCTTGCTGTATACGCAGAAGGCCGGAGTATGCATTGGGTCGAGTGTTGAACCTGTCTTGAGTGACATCATCCTATTGTCACTCAAGGATAATCCTAGGATAACTTGAAGGGCCTACATCATTCCACCTTCAGGTATGTGGACGACTTTTTAGTATTCACAGAACGTGAAAGATTCAGTTAATGAATGAGGTACATTATTGATGTTTTTACTGAGTGTGGATCTGGGCTGGAGCTGACTGTTGAAAAAGCAGTTGAAGATCGGTTACAGGTTTTAGATTTATTGATTCAGTTCTGTGAGGATCATGTTTGGTGGGAATGCAACCCGAGATCAGTGAAGCCCTTGCTAAGCTCATATTCGGGGCATTCCAAATTAGTGAAGAATGGGATGATCCACACATGCTTGTTAAATGCGTTGAAGAAATCGTGCTACCACGGGATGGGCGAGAGTTTTGAAAGGCAATTGACAAAAATTGCAAAGGCCGGTTATCGGGAGTCGGTTATTAATGAGGCCCGTTGCCGGGTACTGAAGAGACTTGAAGGAACGCTCAGACAGAAATCCCTGCCCAGCATGGGTGAGAAGAGGAGGAAGGTTGCGGTGGTACCGTATGTGCACAGAATTTCACATGGCCTCAAAAATGTAGACAAGAGGTATGGTGTTGACGTCGCATTGACCTTCCCGCTCAAGATAAAGAAGATTTGCCCGGCTATTCGAAGGGAAAGAGAATCGAAGAAGCAAGAATGTGGGGTGAAACATAGAGACACATTTGTTGGATGCAAGACCGGTGTTGTGTACAGGCTTCCACTCTCTTGTGGAGCCAGTTATATAGGACAAACAGGACGCTGTATTAATAAGAGACTACTGGAACATCGGAGCAACTTGGAAAGTGGCAAGGACAAAACATTTCGGGTTTCACATTGCCATTCCTGTGAAACAATGAAGAAGGAGAAGTGTACTCCTATGTTTGACCAGGCTAGGATTTTGTATCGCCACAAAGAAAAGACGAGAGAGATAGTTGAATCATATTTTATTTCAACGGACAATATGCATTGGGACGCAAGACTTCTCGTGCTCTTTCAAGCAAAGAGATATCTCTTTTGAGTGACTTTTAGTGCAGCAGGTAAACACAGGGGTTGTTTCAAGTGATTGTTTCGTTTTCGTCTTCTTTGTTTTTATGTTGGCCTTGGAGTAAAGGCTTAGGTATAGTTATGAGTCAGTGCTTGTACTGTGGCTTCCTTTTATCTTGTCCTGTGTCTTCTGCTTCGCGCTGTTTAAATTATTAATGGCCTGTCCGGAGTCAGAGATTTTAGCAGCCTTTGCTGCGTTGCAGGTCTCACCGCCGCCGTAGTCAGTTGCTTCGCAGCCGCTGAGGACTGAGACCCAGGAGTTTTTTAGAGTATTCAAGAGAGATTTTGGGCAATTACTACCGCAGGGTGGAGAAATCTTGTTCTGGTCAGGAAGTGCGTTTCCGGAGGTGTTTGGCGGATAGGTCGCACCGTACACCTGTTTACGTAATACAATTGCCAAGCGGAGTTTTTTCTTTCTTTTTTATCCGGTGGGGTATTGCGCGGCACCGAGATTCCAACCGCGGATGCTCTACCTCTACGTCACCGCTGCATTGCTAAGATCCCAGGCTACAAGGCACATCAGAAGGGGAATGGCACCCGCATAACGTGTAGCGTCTGAGCATAATCTTGAAGAGGACGAGATTCATTACTGCTTCGCGGAAATTATGCCCATAAACAAAAAGTGCAGAAGTGCATTTTTTCTTAATATTCTTACAATCTTTACATTCACAATGTTAGGATGCGCTAGATATTAGCACATCCAGAGCGGACAGGGCTCAGCTTCCTCTTCCACTTCAGCCTCTCTTGCCACACTTTATCTTCCTCCAATACAGGACCGCGGAAAGTACGTGACACTGTCCCTTCGCAGACGATGCCCGCCGAGCGAGTGAAGGTTCGTCACGTTAATAGCAGTGCTTCATGCGGGCCACGTGAAATGCTTGTCTTCCGAGAACGTCGACCTTGGGTGGTTAGGCGAGAGACTACAATGTTGAGTGCGCTGAGACGTTCCAGTACAACGAAAGGGCCATTATACCGACGCAACAGTTTCTAGGCCAGGCCCGGCTGCTCAACGGCGTCCAAGACCACAGCAAGTCACCGGCGACGTAATTAAGATCGTGGTGACACTTGTCGTAGCGTTGCTTGTAACGTTTTTCGGAGGCTAGAGAGCGTTTAAAGAGTGTTTAAAAGAGATAAAGAAGAAAGACAAACTCAACTAATTTTTGAGCACTCGTGATATAGAAGATTGGAAAACATTCAAGAAATTTAGAAATAAAACTAATGCTGCACTACGCAGAAAAAAACAACAATATCTCCACAACATATTTGAAACCGGTCACAACATAAAATCTGATATGATGTGGAAATTTGGTTAAACGAGCTTCTAAACAGAAAACCTCCCAATCAGGGCGCACTTGAACTTTCTATAGATGAATAAGTTTATAGTGGACAACAACTTGCGGAACAATTTAACATCAACTTTGTAAACCAGGCAACCAGTGCACACTCTGAGGAAGCATTGACAGCTGTGACTAGAGTCCTCGATAGTATCTTTTTTTATCCAACTTGTGAAAGATAAATATTTGAAGCATTTATGTCCTTGTGTAATAGGTCTGCATGGGATAACTTTCAACTAAAGCCTATCAAGTTCACATTAGACATGCTTGTACCACATCTTAACCATATCTTCAATCTTGCTCTCTCCATGGGTGTCTTTCCTGCTAAAATGCAAATATCAAAAGTAATAACAATATTGAAAAGTAGCGATCGCAACAATTTGTCTAACTATCGGCCGATTTCGTTGCTATCCATCTTTTCAAAAGGATTGGAAAAAATAATTCAAACTCGCATCTGCAAATTTGTTGACAAGCCCAACATACTAAGTCCAACACAATATGGATTTAGGAAAGGCAAATCAACAGAACTAGCACTACTGAAGCAGAAAGAAATTATACTAAAAGCATTTGAAGACAAAGAAATAGTGGTTGGCATATATATAGACTTCTGAAAAGTGTTTGACCGTCTTAATCATTTAACATCGTTAAAAAAACTTGAAATATATGGACTGAGAGGGAAAGCTTTATCACTCATAAAATCATACCTTCAACACCGAATGCAAATTGTTTCAGTAGGTGACAGCTTATCATACTGCAGACCAGTCAATACGGGCGTACCTCTAGGGAGCATTCTTGGCCCTATCCTGTTTAATCTTTATGTAAATGACATCACTACAGTTAGCCATATTCCACAATACATATCATATGCAGATGACACTATCTTATTATTTCGAAACAATAACTTTCAGATATTAGAGGCAGAAATTATTAATGCCCTTCAAGACCTACAAAAATGGAGTAAAGAAAACTCCCTAGAGAATAACATTAAGAAAACAAAGGCTGTCACTTTATCTCCCAGGCAATCCCCAGTACCATATGCCTTGAATATAAAAAATTAGGGTCTGAAGCAATAAAAATTGTCGACACAAATAAAAATTTGGGATTATATCTGCACATCAATATGTCATGGGACAATCATGTTAACCATATTATAACAAAAATATCGAAATCTGTCGAAATTCCGCTCCTTCTTAACACAAGCACTGAAACTACGCATATACAACTCATCACTTTTTCTCACAATAGCTATTGCTTTCTTGTATGGGGAACAACAACCGTGACCAATCTGAATCGTGTACATATACTACAAAAAAAGTCGATTAGTCACATCTTAGGGGTCGGCTCACAAGCTCACACTGCCGAATTATTCACTCGACTTAATATAATAAATGCACATAGTTTCTATTCATACACGCTGGCCAAAAGATATAAACAGCTCGACATCAACTAGCAAGAACTTAACTCAATTGCAGAATTAAGTACGTCAACAAGCCTTCGTGACAAGCGTTTTTCACAACCATGGAGAATTCTCTTTTCACGCACCGCTTTAGGCCAACAAATGCTCCGTCACTCTTTACCAATTTTACTGAACAATTTTCACAGCAGAGAAATTGACATTACTGCACTAAAATCTGTAAGCTAAAAACTTTTCTAGATGAGCAATTATTAAGACAGTAATTGTATAAACACTGTTGGAATTGTACAGTTTTGTATTGCTTTACCTTATTTAATATACCGCTGTTTTGTTTTTCTATTACTGTACCTAGAATTGTATAAATGGAAAAGTGATGTGTGAATTACTTTATTTGGTTTGCCTTGTGCAATTTGCAATTTTTTTTTCTTCTGTACTTATAAATTTTGGTTACTGTTAACCGTGTTAAATATAACCGTGTCGTTACCGTATGCAATGTAAAGGGGGCGCGAACGCGATCAAGTGACCTTGTTTCACTTTTTGTTCGAGCCCCCTCCGTTGTTTTAACGGAAATAAACTGAATTTGAAAAAAAAAAAACGAAAGGTAAAAACGTGTCCAGGATACTTCGTGGAAGTCGGGCGTAATTAAAAAAAAAAACAAAAACTGTAGCCTGTCGTTTCGTGCCTAGCAGTGGTAAATGGGTATGTTATTGCGAGCATATTGCTAAGCGTTTGGTAAGACCGTTTTTGTTTGTATTCCAAGGAGGGGTGGATGTTAGCACACCCAGAGCGTACAGGGGCTCAGCTTCCTCTTCAACTTCTGCTCTCTCGCCCCACCTTACCTTCCTCTAATACAGGACCGCGGAAAGTGTGTGACAATATATATAATGCATCAATTAACTAGGGTGATAAATTAGGTCATACCTTTAGGAAGGCACCAAACGAGGCGGGGAAGGCTCCACTGATCGTATTAGGAGATTTCAATGCAGCCTGCAGGATGTGGGGCTACAATTACGAAACCTGAAATGAAGCCGACAGGCCAACCTACTCACCAGAAAAGCCATCACCAGCCCTGGTAAGACAACGAGCCAAGGAGAAAGGGCCAGTAGAAACGCATGCCCAGAACTCTCACTGGTAAAGTATGCAAGGCGGGCTGAATGAGACAACGTAGGAGAAAATCTGGGTAGTGATCATAACATAATAATTAGGACAGAATGCAGAAAGAAGGGCCGCCAGGCTGGTGGATTGGAACAAACTAAGGGAAAACAGAGAAGAAAAAGAGGCGAAATAAATCAGGGACAAGAAACAGTGGGCCGAACAATCTTTAATTGAAATCAACCAATATAAGAAAAGAGTAGAGACAACGGCCGAAACCCCCAGCAGTTCAGCCGCATTTGCTACACCTATGGGAGGCGAGAAGGAGCCTTAGGAAGAGTTGGAAAAAGCAGTGCCTCGGCAAGAACTCAAAAAGCGTATAGCGGAAGTCGCCAAAGAATCAGAAACATGTGCATGGGGGCTAGCCAAGGCTAACTGCTACCGATTGTACTACTCACTCCAAGGCAGATTAATTTGCCTAAAACATTGAACCTCTTAAGATGCCTCATCGACCCCAACAAAAACAAGCGAGGGAAAGCAGAGGGTGAACCTGGCTCGAGTCCCTAATAGCTTCATCGCAAGCGAGAAGGAACTAAAAGCAGAGCTAAAGCGAAGCTATGTTAATGCCGGCAAAGAAATACGTTGCAGGAAGAGTACAAAAGAGAGCTGAATAAGGAAATGGACCGAAAATAATCACATTGTAATCCGAGAGGTACAAACAGCCGTTATGAGAATGGGGTGCCCAGGAGGAGATGGCGTTACAGTCAAGATGTTGGCCAATCTCGACGAAGCCTCACTAACAAGCATAACAGATTTTTTAAATAAATGCTGGTTGAAAGGCAAAATACCCCAGGCCTGGAAGGTGGCACATGTGTATTTTATTCCAAAGCCTCAAAAAGAAATCAATACAGCGGATCTCATACCGGTCTGGCTTACGGCCTGCTTGGGGAAACTCCGAGAAAATAGTTTACAAAAGACTGTACAAACATATGAGAAATAAATGACTAATCCCTAACACTCTGTTTGGTTTCAGATCTCATCTATCAACCCGAAACCTACCCTTACTGCTAGAAGAGAAAATAATAGATACGCCTAGAAGAAACCAAACTAAATTGTATACTAGCGTTAGATCTCAACGGCACAGTCGATGATTTCAAGCATAATATCATAATAGAGAACCCAGAGACTCCGAACTGTGATGCAAGAACGTACAACTCTATTAAAGACTTTATGGCCGAGCGCACTGCTAGTATCAACTTGGGCAAAAATAAAGCAGAACCCATCAAAATGAGCGACAGAGGAACCCCACAAGGTGCAGTATTATCCCCGATGCTTTTTAACATAACCACATAGAGGCTCCCAGCGAAACGTCACGCCATAGAGGGCATCACGCACGCCTCTATGCGGATGGCATTACAATACGGACCAACGCCGGCTTTGAAGGTGAAACACAACACCATCTGCAGGAAGCCGCAGACACACTCCAAGCATATGCAGACGAATGCGGTCCAAGGTGCGCCCTGAAAAAATCAGAAATCCAGTATTCCGGAAAAAGAAAACTGGCCGACCCATCGAGGTGAGGCTTCACGGAACTAGAACTCATGAAGTCTAAAAGGCGGAAATCCTCGTGCTTACTGTCGCAAACAATAATAATATTGACGCAACAATAAGCTGCCTATCAGAGACCACAGCGCAAGAGGCAAGCAGGATGGGCAGGATCACAAACAAGAAAAGAGGGATAAAAAAAAAAAACACCCTGCAATAGTACAAGCATTCGTAATCACCAGAAATGCGTATGTTGTGCTGTACTTGCAATTGAGGAAAACCGAAAAGGAGAAAAAGTTAGGCATATAAGAGTGCTCTCAGAATTCCGATCAGCGAGTCAACAGATAGGCTAATGCGAAGTAGATTCCCCAAGCATGTTTGCTTCCGGTAACCCCGTATCTCTATCAGATTTGCAATGCGCTGCAGTTTCCCTTAGTGCAACTGCCTCGGACGGTCCCGCTACGTTTTCACGGTGCCTTCCACAAAGTAGTTCACTGTAGGAATCAGCGGCCGTTTAGGCAAAGCATATTTGCCACTATTCATTCCTTCTTGCGAGTGTAAGAAGTATAATAAACAAGCATGATGCCGATCATCTTTGATGGATACATGCGTGGCTGATATCGTAATTTTGAATGAGACCTGGTTGTCAAGTAAAGCCGAGAGCAGAGAACTGTTTTCATGTGAAAAAAAGTGTACTGTTTACAGACGTGACCGCGGTGACCATTCAGGGGGTGGTGTTCTGGTTGCCATCTCTGAAGGCATACTTTCTTGCCTTGTCCCGATCGAATCAGAACTTGAATTGTTTTCTATATGTGTTACTTTAAATCGTCAGGATGATATTGTTTTTGCGTGCTATCGGCCTCCGCATTCTGCCACTATAATTTGTGAAGAACTCTATGACTAGTTAAACAAAGTTGTGTCTATAGATCCCCAAAAGCGCCATTTTTCATATGGAAGATTTCAATTTCCCAGGTATTCACTTGATTGATCCCAACCCCGTTGTAACTGCTAATTCAACTGAGTGTTTAGCTTTCATTGACCTGTGTTTCACATTTAACATACCTCAGCTTGCAATGGAAGCAACTTGCAGTATTCGCTAATGCGCAAACCTGCTCGAACTTGTGCTCATGAACTATTCTGATTCTATCTCGTCGCTAACTCTCCTGTCGGGTCTAAGTGATCACTTCGCAATACACTTCCCTATGCCATCACGCTTATCTCGCCATTCTAAACAGTCAAAAGTAATCCGCAATTACTGGAGAGCAGACTTTGAAACTATAAATTTAGCTCTTGAGAAGTTTGTTCACTCATTCTTGCTCAATTCTGGGAACTCACGTGCATTAAAACTGGAGATTAGGTAAAATCCAAGTCGATGCGCTCATCAGTTGATGCGCTCATCATGCGCTCAGTCGATCGCTCGTCTTTTTAAAAACGTGAACACCGATAGAGCAAGGTTAGCTTACCAGCCCAGTGCAGACTATAAGAATGGTCTCTTCCTTGCCAAACACAATTATTTCCACGCTATCCTTCCTTCCTTGCCTTCTTCAAACCCGCGCAAGATTGAAACTTCATGAGCATGCGCGAACTCAATTACGTTCGCTTGTAGAATGATGGATCTTTTTCTTTTGCCAATTAAACAGTGACGTATCAAGGTTAATAATACCTTTTCATCATCGTTCTCACATACAGCTCCAGTAATCTTTCCTTCTGTTACTGAGCATGATTTTGTACAGATGGATCCTATTCTTATCCACTGGCAGGCACTTCCAAACTAATAGAATTTGCAAAAACTTCATCGTCAGCTGGTCCTGATGGTATTGTGAAAGAAGGCCAGGTCGAGACGGCAAAGTCGTGACGGCAAGGCAAGGTGTGCCGTGTCAGCGTTTAATCCGATCGAGAATCCAGGCGCGTACCAGAGCCGGCGCCGCGGGGCGATGACGATGGCATGAACAAAAGAAAAAAGGAGATCATGGTATGGTACAAATGAAAGAAGAACAGTGGAGGGCTCACACAATCTGCCCGAGGGGTCGGAAGCAGCCAGCCTGGCGGCTCCTAACCAACCGATGCACCGCGGCGCACAAACGGCTTCAAGCGAGAGACATGAACAATTTCAGTTCCACGGTGGCGTCGGTCGGCTGGGGGATCAACAGGTTTGACTTGGTAGTTTACTGGGGAAGTTTGGTTGATGACTTTGTAGGGACCGAGATAGCGGCGCTGAAATTTATCACAAAGACCAGGGGTGCGCAATGGTGTACAAAGCAGTCCTTCGTCCCCAGGACGAAAAGAGACCACACGATGCGTCGAATTGTAGCGACTCTTGCGGTTTTCCTGGCACGCTTCTGTGTTGAGGCGGGCAAAATGATGGCATCTGGGCACACGGGATAAGAACTGGACTGGTACTGATGAGGAGTAGTCGGGCGTATAGAAGAAGGAAGTGTCGGGAATTGTAGTGGGAGG
The DNA here is from genome assembly GCA_023969395.1 of Amblyomma maculatum. Taxonomy (NCBI): domain Eukaryota; kingdom Metazoa; phylum Arthropoda; class Arachnida; order Ixodida; family Ixodidae; genus Amblyomma; species Amblyomma maculatum. The sequence goes on from JAJIZL010057591.1 coordinate 27,092, forward strand.
ACGGCCGAAAACGAGGAAAAATGGCGAGTAACCGGTAGTCCGCTGTACTGCAGTATTATAGACGAAATGTGAATGGTAGAATAGTGTCCCAATTTCGATGATCTGGTGTGATGTACATGGATATCATATCCGATAGTGTGCGATGAAGTCGCTCTGTCAGACCGTTAGTCTGGGGATGGTAGGTTAAGGTTGTCTTATGGAGGGTAGATTACGCGTGAAGAACTTCGCCAACGACTGTCGATAAGAAGGCCTTACCGCGGTCACTTAGGAGCTCTCGAGGAGCGCCATGGCGCAATATAATTGATCGCAAAAAGAAATTAACTACTTCTTCAGCGGAACCAGTCAGTACAGGGGCTGTCTATGCATGGCGTGTAAGGTAGCCGACAGCTGTTATAATCCAATGGTTACCCCGATCGTAAAGAGGTAGGGGACCATATAAGTCGATGCCAACTACGTCGAATGGCGTGGCGGGACAGGGAAGGGGGCTGTAGGAGGCCAGCGCAGGAAGTAGTCGGCCGCTTGCGACGTTGGCAGAGATGGCAGGAAGCAACTTATTTAGCTACGGTGGTAGATAGGCCAGGCCAAAAGAATCGTCTTTTCCTGCGGTCGTGTGTTTTGTCAAAACCCTTGTGACCTGCAGCAGCGTCATCGTGGAAAGCCGCTAGTATTCGTGGGCGAAGCACACGCGGTACGACTGGGAGCCAGCGAGTTCCATCAGGGTACACGTAGCGGCGTAGTATGCCATTTTCAAGCTTAAAATTAAAAAGCTTAACCCTCAGGGCAATGCATTACAGAGGGGAGTGGGAAAGTACAGAAAAAAACTCAAAAATGTGAAACGTGAATAGAACGCAACAAATAGCTAAAACAAAAGAGGATGCATGAATGATGGTTGTGCTGGAATGCGCTGTTTGCGGAGCTCATCATGTCTGGCAAAGCGCCACATCTGGAATGTATCTGGAAAGCCACAAGCATCTAGAATGCGTCTGGCTCGATGCCTTTTAAAATGTGCCTGATGCGATTCGTTTCCGGCACGGACTGGCTACACGGGTGCGCAGGCTGACAATATCGTCTATACAGCTGGTAAAGGATTCACCGCGTATTTGGATACTATATTGCAGACGGTGCTAGGCGCGCAGGTTTCGGACAGCAGGGTGGCCGAAGATGTCAGATAAGGCACGCTTTAAGGCACACCAGGTGGTAAACTCTGCTTTGTGGTTGCGGTACCACAAGCTGACAACTTCTGTGAGGTAGAATACGACGTTGTTCAGCTTCATGGCTTCGTCCCAATGGTTGTGGCCACTTACCCGCTCGTAGGAGGCAATCAAATACTCGACATCGTTATCGTCAGTCTCGCTGAAAAAGGCCGGGTCCCGCTCTCGGAGCATGCCTGGGCAAACGACGGGGATAGGCGAAGAAGCAGAGGGCTGGCTCACGTCGGTGTCATAGTAGGTGCGATGGTGCGGCTACGGAGCTCCAGGATGGTAGAAGAAGGGTCGCTCAGAACGCTCCACCAAGTTGTAGCGGGATTTCGTGTTACGAAGTGGACCCGAGAGAGACCTCGCAGAAGCGACCTACCTAGGCTTTTGCGCCAATAACTCGATCTCGCGCCGCGCGCTCGTGGTGTGGCTGCTCCCGAAGCTCACCTTCCTTTTTACAATTTCACCAATGAAAATCTTAAGCAATTTCTTTTTAGTACTTGTTGGCCTCGACTTGTCTGTAATTTGGACAGTTGGCGTCAAACCGACTGAAATATGGGAAGCGCGACCCGTTGCTGCAGGACATAGTGTGTGCGCGTGTTTACAAGCAGGCATTCCTTTCGGAGAAGTGTCTCTGTCGCGCGCACGTGTTCCCGACGCGCACGTGTCCGTCGCCCGTTCCTTTGCTGTCTAGACGCCGCCTGCGCACCCCCCTGTGGTCCGGAAGCGCTGGAAACCCTTTCACAGTCGCGCAAACGCCGCCGCACGCTTCGTTCAGGCGACACTGCTCGCGGACCTCTGCCTTGTAAAACGGCAGCTGCGTCAAAATAACAGGGGCGACAGAACCGGGAAGCCAGAGGCCCATAAATCGACAGTCGGCGGCGACGCGGCCGTTTGGACGTTTAAGTTCACGCAAGGCTGACAGCGAGCTGACAGCGGACGAGCATAGATCACCTTCGTCGGCTCCGAATGATTCCCATTCCAAGGAGTGTATACATTAATAGACCAGCGTCGCGGTGGGAAGACCGGTGAGGGTGTGAAGGCACAGCCTTATCATGGGCGGTTTTTCGTCTACGAATGTGATTGGTTAATTAGGGAACAGCCAAATTTCCCTTCGCAGTTCGGAAGCCTTAAAATGCGACCACATAGAAATATAGATTCATCTTGATCCTCGACCTTAATCCTGACTCGTAAATACTATGTACATAAATGGTGTCTCTCTCGTCTAACTTCGGTGAGCTGGCCGCATAGCGTTCTACACATCGTAGGGGAATAGAGAAACCGGAAACCACCACGAAGTACGAACCACTACCACACCCTAACTGTGCTCCTACTTATTTCTAATCCCGCATGCACCACAGATTCAAAGTCGACGTGCCAAGCCGCACAACTAATCTTTATTTTGAATTCTTTGTTCCTATGACTCGCACAGACCTGAACCAGCTTCCCACCTCCGTCGTGTCCATACTGCAAGACTATTGTATTGATCACCTGCATTCACCTTCCCAGTACACCTGTATTCTTTGATTTTGCTGTTTTGTTTTGTACTAACTCTTCTCTGTAACGCCGAACGGCTCGGAGAGTAATTAAATGAAATTAAATTAAACTTCGCATGCAGAGCATGCTGGACGAAATAATTCCATTCCACTTAACATTGCAGAAATGGCGCCTGCATCACTTCATCAAGGAAGACAAAGGAAAGCTAAGCTGATATAAATACCAGCGCACCAGTCCGTAGCGGAGAATGCAGGCGGCGCATACGGCGTAGCCCGAGCACTTCTACCCTGGACGCCTCAGCACATGGACGAACCCAACTACTCAGACATGCTGACCGCCTACTCAGAAATCCTGCAACACTGAGGGCTAGGCTGAATGGAATACGTACGACCTGATGACACCTAGACAAAGAAAAAGAAATAACACTGAGAAGAATTCGAACACATGCTCAATCCCAAAAAACACTTCGCACAATCTACCCACACGACAATGAGCCACAATGTGGACTCGGTGGCATGGAGGCAGACCTGCACCACATGGTAGGAGCTTGTCAGTAAACCCCGCAGTGCAAAGGATAAAAGGTCCGAAGATTGAGTGATGGGAGGAAATGCTGTCCAGCTCGGACCCTAACGTTCTTCACCAGCTGACGTAAGGGCAATAACGGCTAAAAAATAAAAGAAAAGCCTCCCGAAATAGGGTGGACGACAAAGTTTTATTTGCATAAAGGCTTCCATCATCATATTTGGCTATTTTGACGTCGAATTGACATTTTGGCTTTAGATATTGAACTATAACCACTGCACATAAAGGACATTTAACACTTTTTTTTTCACCTCATATTCCTACAACCATTCCTTTACACATAAATCAATTCGGTTCTCGACAGTGATAGTGTGGCACCATCCGCGGACGCGAAAATCCTGTCCCCACTCATCAGCTTAAAAGGCTTTCCCTTAAAAATTTGGGTGTCGACGTGATTCCATAAACAAAGATCAGAGTGCGGCAGGTTCGCGGTGACCACCACCGCAAATGCTTTGTTTTACTAGAACACTGTCCTTCACGGTTCGTCCCTCTAAATCTCCTGGGAGATTTTCGGTATCGTTAAATAAATAAATACTATCAGGCAGGTACTGTCCTTCCTTAATCTCCTGGGAGATTGCTGGTATCGTTATTTGAATAAATAAATACTCTCAGACAGGTACTGTCCTTTCAAAATCTCCAGGGCAATTGTCGGTATCGTTAAATACTATCAAGCAGGTACTGTCCTTCGTATATCAATTAGGAGATTCATATACGCCCTTTGGCCTTAAGTGATTGCTCATGCTTTCCAATGTATGCCAATCCTTCGTTTACCCATACCCCCAGATATTTATATTCAGCGCTACTCTAGGTATTTCATGGCCTTGTATTTTAAGACCCTGATCAGTTGAGCCGTTGAAAATCACCAGACCCGACTTAACTGCGCTGAAACTGAAGCCTAGAGCGTGCCCTTTGTCTCCGCAATACTTAACTAGAGTTTGCAATTCTTCCAGACTCTTAGCTAGCAGCACAATATCGTCTGCATACATCAAACCGGAGAGGCGCTGCTCTACCGCCTTTCCACCTAATCTATATGACAGGTTAAAACCTAGGTTACTGTCTTGTATCCTCCGTTTCAGGTTTATCATATAAAGCATGAACAACACCGGTGATAGAGGACAGCTTTGTCTTAATCCTTTGCATACTTTCACATCCTCCGTACTTCTTATCCCTTCCCACGTAATTTCTACTTTGTTATCCCGGTATATTTCCTGTAGGAACTCTATTATCTCATAACCGATACCTTCCTCTTTATTATGTTCCACAGGAGTTCCCTACTTACGTTGTCGTACGCCCCGTTTTTGTCCAGGAAGGCCAAATACAAAGGTCTATTTTCCACTCTAGATATTTCGATGCATTGGGTAAGCACGAACAGGCAATCATTTAAGCGCCTACCATTTCTAAAGCTGTTCTGAAGTTCTCCGAGTATCTTGTTACTTTCTACCCATGCTTGCACCTTTAATTTCACCCCCTGCATAACAGATGTTATGGTAATCGGCCTGTAAGATTTTATGTGCATCCTGTCTCCTTTCCCTTTACAAATCGAATTCATTTTACTCTGCCGCCAGATGTCCGGAATTTGCTTATTCGTTATGACTGTTTCCATAGCCTTTGATAACGTTTCCTTACTTTTTGGACCGAGGTAATTAATCAGCTTGATCGGATTTCCATCTATTCCTTTAGATGTGTTTTCAGGAATATTTTTCTGCCTTTTTTTAGTTTAGAGTGGTCAGTTCTAAGCTGCTTTGTATTCTGCTACCTTGTGTTGCTTCCTGATTTGCGGATATTACCCTATCGTCGCTCTTAAATGACTCGGCTATAACTGATGTAATGTAGTTCACTGCGTTATCTCCCTTTAAACAATTTCCCTCGTTATCTTGAATCCGATCCTGCTGTCTTTGATTCTTCTTCCCTAGTCAGCTTATATGGTTGCAGAATTTTCTTGCTCCGCCTCTAGAGGCATCGTGTATATCAGCCATCTAGCGATCGGTGCACGGCCTTATTTTACTTGGGACGAGGGCCTGCACCTGAAGTTTCTTTTGTCGATATGATTCCCATTTTTGGTCAATTTCCTCCCGAGATACCTGTGGTTTCTTAGCCATTCGGTGTTCCCTTGAAGCAGCCCGTTGTTGTTCAATAGCTTCCCTGATTTCCTTATTCCATCAGCTCCGTGACTTCCCCTTTCCATTCCAGCGGTTTGCTACTTTAACGTCATGAATTTTCCTCCTTATGAGTAGTTCTACCTGTTCATAATTCCAGTCTTCCATGGGGCTTTTTTCTATTGCTTCCTCTATTCTGCTGCTATCTGCGCTATTTGATCGTCATTTAATATTGCGTCTACGGTTTGTCTAACTTCCATTTTTCTTTTCATCAAGGGCCCCATCTGCAGACTAATACGTTTATGATCACTTCCCAGACTACACTCCCCTTCTTCGTCTATTTCCATTTTTCTGACCTTGCTATAAATTTTCTGCGACATTAGAAAATAGACAATGGTCGTCTGCCTGTTGCGGAATCCGCCTTTTGCGCGAGTTTTCTGCGCATGCGCGAAGCCCCAGCGGCGACTGATGAAAACACACAGAGCGGCGTCGACGGCGCTTCTCGTCGCCGCACTCATAGCCAACGCACGGGGGCTGGAGGCGCGGTCACGTTCACAGCCTCGGTGAAACGATGCCAACCACCTGTGCCGCTTACGCCTGCCACTCTCGAGGCGTGCCTGGATGCAAGACGCGTTTTGTTAGGTTTCCTTCGGCGAGCCGCGACCTGCAACGGCGTGAAGCTTGGATTAGGGCAACCAAGCGTCAAGACGTGAATGGGCGACCTTGGCAGCCGACTGCGTGCTCTCTACTGTGCGAGAAACACTTCGTTACAGGTATGTATGCATCTAAAGGAAATGTGCATGATGAAAAGTATCTACCGGAGTTTGCACCAAGCCTGTAACCCACCAGTGAAAGCCGCAATGAGCATTTGTTCGGCGCGTCTGATGGCGATGTATTTTGTCGTTTGTTTTATTTATGTGCGAAGGGGCCGGGTAGCGCAGATATCACAGGTGGCTGTGTGCGCTAGACCGTAATATTTAGCATGTTTTATCGCGACTGCCGCCGGTCTAAAAAGAAGAAAAAAAAGGTGTTTGTTGTGATGCACCGCCGTTAGCGAGCCGAGTGGTTGAGTTGGTCATGAGGCTCGCGAACGGCAGTGCATTAAAACGCCGTATCTTTTTTTTCTTGTTAGTGAGGTGGCAGTCACGATAAAACATGCTAAATATTACGGCCTAGCGCACACAGCCGCCTGTGATATCTAAGCTACCTAGCCCTTTCGCACATAAAGATAAGAAGGGACAAAATACATCGCCTTCTGGCCCCGGTGCAGCTGAAGCAATCACGCACCGAAGAAATCCTCATTGCAGCTATCCCTGGTGCGCTACAGCCTGGGTGAAAACTCCAGTAGGTGCTCTTCATCATGCATATTTCGTTTAGATGCATACATACCTGTAGTATCTGTGTTTTTGCCGCTCGGAGCATATGACGCACTTGACACTCTTGCACAACGCACAGTATTTTTTTTTTTTAAATTAAAGGCTCGCCTTCGCGCACGCCAAAGCATCCGGATTTTTTCCTTTGGTGTACGCAATCAGATGCACTTCGTTAGGGAGCTTGATAATCGTCGTCTACGTCCAACCGTTTGCAACGGCAAGGAAACCGCCCGGCACAATAAATGAGTCTCCTGGAGGGTTCATGCTCGTTCACTTGCAGAGTGGATCGCTCTGGACGTAGAACAGGGTTGGTTCCTGACCGAGGTGCGCATCCGATATGTAGGAGATTCACATGTGTCACCAAGTTGTTGATTCCGCAGAAATCGCGGCGGAAGCAGAAATGAACGTTGGAGATCCTTTCACAACAGAATGACCATTCTCTGCGCACCGAGAACCTTTTCACCACTGCGACCACATCCGTTCTGACTCCTGAGGCCAGAAATCGGCTACAGCTCTGAATCATCCATTGCCAGAGAAATGCAGCGCGTTTCCTGCAGGTGTGCATTCCGGCCGGGGCAATGCCCTTTTCCCGGGGTGTGTATATGTGACTCTCTGCCGATCTTCGTGGATGAAATCCTATAGCTGCACGGTTGTAGATGACGCGAGGAGGAAGCGACGCCCATTGCACCATGCCGGCGCCGCGGTGACCGCATTGTGCTCGGTAACTCAAGACACTCCGCGCATATGCGCCGCTCAAAGTCACAGGAGACGATTCCACCTAGCTCTGCAGCATCAACAAACCCCTGGCTGCTTTGCCCCTTGAGGTCTCTCTCTCTCTCTGCCCCCACGCTCTCCTGTCTGCCGAAAACCTGCACGCTGAGAGCGTCTCATTCTGTAACGTCGAACACGGCCCGCGCTACACGCTCTTACAATACGAAGATAGTATATGCGTACGTGCGTTATGAGTGGATTGTGAAAACGCTCTACCTTCCCCCATACTGCGTGAACATGATATGCTGCAATCACTGTCACTACTTTCCGCTCCGAGGCCAAAAAAGGGGGGAAGCTTTCGCTTTCTACCAGCGTTGGCGTGGCCATTTCGTATGGTGTGCTTTCGCGTCGTCTGCTACACTGCCGCTCAATGTGTTTCCCGCCCGCTTCCGCATGATGGCGCCACATCCTCGCGCAAAAGGCGGATTCCCACGTGATTTGGCCTTCACATTTTGTTTCTCTATTTACTATAACTAGATCGTGTCGCTCACAGAAACCTAGCATTAGCTTTCCGTTACAATCCGTGTATCCATCTAGATCGTCGATGTGGCCGTTCATGTACCCCAGTAGAATAATATTGGCCCCGTTTCCAAACTGGCTTATATCGTCACTGAGACATTAAAAAAGATCCTTGTTTTCTTGCCTGCATTGATGTCCTGTTCCTAAATAAACTACCCCTAGCCATGTCCTTATGCGGGCAATTGTTCCTGAAACCCAGATATGTTCTTTACAAGATGATTTAATTCTTTGCCAATTTGTTCCCTGGTGTATCAACATACCTACCCCTCCACCCTTTTTTTCCGTTCTCGTTCGGTTGGACCCTTCCCAGACGTAGCCTTCTATAAACGGCGGATCTGCTAGATCCCTCAGATGAGTCTCGCAAAGAGCGTACACACCTATTTTGTCATCCTTCGACTGCTGTTCTATCTCTATCCATTTCGCTCTTTTTCTACCTCCTTGCATGTTTATGCAGCTGATCCTAGTGTTAAATTTCTTTTTTGTACTTTTCTTTTGTCGACCTACTCTTTGCCATTTTTGGGGGCTCAGCCTCCATTATTACACTTTCTTCTGCTTCACTTCTAACTACCTCTGTGCACGGAGTCCTCGCGGACCCCCTAAAAAAGCTACAGCCCTGCCTGCCAGGCGCCAGCCGATCTCTGCTCCCACCCTTCTGTTAAAATGAATGCCATCTCGCTGAAAAGCCTTAAAAAACCTGCTTTATGCACCTGCCTGTTTACCTCCACCGCTTCGAAACGGTTCTCCAGCCTTAACTTTCTTATGTCCTGATTAACTGTCACAACGTCCTTTTCCAGCTTTCCGTTCAATCCTAGCACCTCTGGTACTGTGCATACAACTATCTGCGCTTGTTGTGCTATCTCCCTGATCTCGTCAACTCCCTTAGCTAAACTTTCCACCACTCCTGCAGCGTCACCATTTAGGACATCGTTTAGCCCCGCGGCTACTATTACCATACTGCGCTCTGCGGAATTCTTCAACAGGCTATTTTTACTCTCTTTTAGCGCTGCCCTCATTGTTCTCCCTGGGAAGCCTCCACTCTCTTATCACCGTTTACACGTTCCAAGATATCTCGCTTGCACCTGTTCGTGTTAGAATCTCCGGCGATAAGCACCTGGGCCTTCTCTCTCCCTCTCCCAACTGTTGGCTCCTGCTTTCGGTTATCTGTGTCCTTATCTCTGGGATTTTCATTCTTCCTTACTTCTTTTTCTGGCTTCTTAGCCGCTTCTAAATAACTCTGACGGTTCGGATCCGTCTGACCTACTTTGCTTATGCCTTCCATGCCAGTGCTGGCCCCAGCCACGTGGCCCGCACTGGAATGTTCGTCCTCGTTGGTTCCAAGGATAAAGTCAGCCCTTTTTTTCAATTTGAGGAAGCTGTCCAAGCAGTTTCTGATTTTCCTCCCTTAACAAACGTACTTCATTCTCTAATTCATCCACACGGGACACTAAACTGCGCCTTTCTTGATCAAATCTATCTAGACGCGCACTCAGTACGCAACACCGACACGAAAAGTCGCTGCCTTCCGCTTCACCTACAGAGTCAAAACGCGTTTTGAGAGGGCGCTGGCTTACAGGTGCAGCAGACGAAACGATACGAAACTATCGTAAGAGAGCTTTTGTCTGCTTTTATCAGCCTTTATATCACTTGAGTTTTGCAACTGTAGAACAATGAAATCTGAAAACATTTGTTTATGAACTTCAATGCTTTATAGATCTACTTTTAGTGTTTTTATGCGAGCAAAGCAAAAAAAGAAAAAAATTGGAAGGAGTACAAACATGGTACTACGCGAGGTTCGCACAACCTCCTCGCTGCGCTTTACCCTCTACGGCAGACGCTTTCCTGCTCCACTCGGTAAGCTTTCCGTGGCAGCACGCGCATGTGCAGTGCGAAAACTACCCTTCTCTCCGCGCCGGTGCGCGCATCGGCTGGGATACCGCTACCTTCCTCCTCCTACTCTACAGTGAACGTAGCCAGCGACAGAAGACGGTGCCCACCTTTTGCGAAAACGGGTCTTTGCGCAAGCGTACTACCGCTCTGTTTCAGGCACCACGAAATGCACGAAGCTAGCGTAATCGAAACGAACCTTCAGCAGCCATCCACGCAATGCGAAATCAGGGTGTATATCATCCACGTGTACGAGACGTTATTTACTCTGGCTTTACTGAAACCATTGTCCGGCACGAATAGGGTAAAAAAACTATCATAAAGAAAGGTGTTAGGCAAGGTACCTGCAGTACTATTCTCCACTTGTCTAGAGTAAGTATTTAGAGAGCTGAATTGAAAACAGGTAGAGATGAGGATGGATGGAGAACACCCAAGTTATCAGTGATTCTCTGATGGCACCGCCTTGCTAATAACTCAGGGTAAGAATTCCAAGGAATAATTAATTACATAGGAAGGAAAAGAAGAATAGTGGGCCCAAAATTATAGAGAAGGTAAAGTAATGCTCAAGAACCTAGAAAAGGCATAGCAGTTTATAAGTAGCGAGGTGCTTGAAGTGACGAGAGGATACAACTGCTTAGTACAGGCGGTAACCACAGATCCAAGCCACGAAAGAGAATAACCAAAGAATGAGATGGAGAGCACGTGGCAAGTTCTCGCTGTTCATGAATATCAGCCTAATTACCATCATCTCTCAAGAGGCCTTTTAATAGCACCTGTCATCGTCATCATCATCGGCCGGACTATACCCACTGCCGGGAGGAGGCCTTTCTTATTTTCCTCCATTTAACCCGGTCCTGTGGTAGCCGCATCCACTTGACCCCTGCGAACTTCTTAACCTCATCCATCCACCTAATTTTCTGCCGCCCCCTGATACGCGTACCTCCCTTGAAATCCAACTGGTTACTCTTAGAGACCGTCGGTTATCCTCTCTTCGAACTACATGTCCTGCCCATTTTTCTTTCTCATTTCGACCTTGGGTTAGTTCTCAGACTCACTATGCACGCTTCCTGTCTGTTACCATTACCCCTACCATTTTTCGTTCTATGGCCATTTACGCTGTCCTCAACTTAAGTAGAACCCTTTCTATTAACATCCATGTTTCAGCTCCATACGATGCAACTGTTATACACTTTCCTCTTTAGTGATACCGGTAGCTGCTACTCAAACGCGCTTTATCCCAATCTTAGTTGGGGATGTCACAAGTATCTCGGCGTCTTGATATCATCAGATCTGGGATGGGCGGCTCATGTAGACTGTGTGGCAAACAAAACGATGTGAAAGGTAACGTTCCTAAAAAGGACCCTGCGATATTCTACAAAGGAAGCCAAGCATTTGGCTTATGTGACGGTTATACGCCCAACATTTGAATACGCGAACGTGGCCTGGTTTCGGTTCGCCCAAAATCAAATATCTACGCTCGAAGTTGTTCAGCGAAAAGCCGCGCGTTTTATCTGTAACAGATATAAGCGAAGCGACTCGCCGACACAGATGCTGGCCAAGATCGGTTTTCATACAATAACTAGCCGTGCGATGCTAGAACGTCTCACATTTTTGTATCTTATCCCGACTAACAAGATTAAAGTAAATCCTGAGACCTATATTTATTTGAATACTTCCAGAGAAACCCGTAATAAGCATCAACTCACACTCCAAGAATATTTTTGCAATAATACCACATAGGGTAAGAAACTGAATTCCAAGGGAAGGAAAGCGTAGCAGGGGGCGGCAGAAAGTTAGGTGGGCGGATGAGGTTAAGAAGTTCACAGAGGTCAAGTGGATGCAGCTAGCACAGAACCGGGTTAAGTGGAGAAATATGGGAGAGGCCTTCGCCCTGCAGTGAGTATGGTCAGGCTGATGATGATGATGATAATGAGTTTCTCATATTTTACTTGAGCTGTGCGGGGTTGGAACTCTTTAGATTAGGCAGCGGTCTCACAGTCGCCGATCGACAAGTTTGTTGAATTTGCCGGAAAATTTGTATTGTCAACCTCGAGGAAGTAAGGACATCATTAATCGTTTGTTTTACTTTTGATGTATGATGTGAACATACGATGACGTCAACCTCTGAACGACTTTATCTTTCACTTAATTATTTTCATATGCTTGCCTCTTTTTATGTTTATTTTATCGAAAGTTTTGATTTGTACTCTTCTGTACATATATGCGTGAATGCCTGTATGAGCAAATGTCTACAGGCCCTTGTAAACCACTCCTGTAGATCCTTGATTGGGATTGACAGTATCTCAAAATGAATAAATAAATTATTCTAGGTATTTCCCTGTCGCGGTCGGATCTGCGTTCACTACCCGTCGTAAGCAGACATATTTGCCTACCACTTTTAACGCTTCGCTACCTATTTTAAACTGCTGCTCCTTTCCCAGGCTGTTCAGCATTACATTATTCTTCTGAATTTAAGAATCATTAGGGCTACTTTTCTGCTTCTCCTGTCTAGAACATTTATCACTAGTTGCATTTGGTCCCCTGTGTTACTTAATAAGGCGTCATCAGCGAATCGCAGATTGCGTAGAAATTCTCCATCGACCCTGATACTTAACTGTTCCCATTCTATGCCTTTTAATACACTCCTAATCAATGTGTAAATAGCACTGGCGAGATTGTGTCTTCTTGCCTAACACCTTTCTTAATTGGAATTTTATCACTTCATGCAAAACTACGCTTGCTGTGTAGTCACTGTAGATATGTTCCAGTACTTTCACATATGGCTCACCTACATCCTGATCTCGCAATGTCTGTATGCCCGCTGAGGTTTCTACCGAGTCAAATCCTTTCTCGTACTCAATGAATGCTATGTATAGGGGCTGCTTTTATTCGAATACTCTTCTATCAACTGGTTTATGGTGTCAATATGATCGATGGTAGAGTACCATTTCCGACCTCCTGCTTGGGCCTTTGGTTGATTAAAATCTAAGTTTGTTGTGGTCCTACTGGCGATTACCTTGGTAAATATCTTGTATGTATCTTATAATGAGCTTACTATACTGTCATTTTTCAAGTCCTTAGCGTCCTCTGTTTTATGAATTCAAGATAATGTTAGCATTCTTCCACGATTCCGGTACTTGCGATGCATTGCGTGGACGGTTTTTCTAGCACAATATCCCCTCTATCTTTAAACAAATCAGTAGGTACCTGCTCCTCCCCAAGCTAATTTCCCACTTTTCTTAACCTTGTACTACTTCGTTACTGGCGAAACGTCTGATTGCTCTTCATTACAGCCAATTTCAATATTGTCCTGACTACTATGGCTAATGTAGAGGTCCGTATAGAACTCCTCGGCTGCCTTGATTTACTTGTCCGAGTTAGAAATAACATTGCTCGCCTTGTCCCTCATTGTGCATGTCTTTTTCTTGTTTATGTCTATTTTTCCTCTTTACCGCATTCTGGCTACGACAGTTCTTTAGAGCATGCTCAGTAGTCCCAATGTTATCCTTCCTTATGTCGGCCACCTTGCGCCTATTGATTAGCTTTGATATATCTGCCAGTTCTATCCGGTCTATTGGGTTGGAGCCTTTCATAAAATATTTCGTCTCTTTGGACAGTTTACCGGTAGCCTCTCCAAAAGTTCTACCACCTACTCCAATCGAGCACTCAGCAATGGTTTGAAATTATTTTTCATTCTTCTAGGCTAAGGTAGGCTTCCTCCGTTAGCACTGAGTATCTATTCTGAAGCGAGAGCCTGAATTCTACTTTTCCTCTTATAGGTATTTCTTTGATGGACGTTTTCCTTAATACTCTGTTCCGTTCCCTCTTCAAGTCCGCGGAAGGTGTCGCACTTTGCCGCCAACCTAGGTCACGTGATGTCACTTAAGATGACCACTACGATAGGCCAAAGTGAGCCACCCTGGGCCCACGCCTCCCGAAAGGGGACGTATTAAGGCGTAGACCTTAATACGCTTTCGTTACATGGGAGGCGGTAGCTGGCAGCTGACATGACCGAGCACTAATTGGACGTAAGGCTTCCTGACATGACATTTGGCATTTGCTGCCAACTCGGGCTCTCCTTTCATACGGGAGGTACAATCAGCCTGCCAAGAACCTTGCATTATCCCTAGGCTACGCCAGCCCGTTCATACGGCTCGGTTAAAGCGGGGCTTTATGTGCTGGCTCACACTGTCGCGGCATACTGATCCAGGCATCCGTGCGGACCATAGAGTTCCTTACACTAACTAGAGGGAAAGCTGAGGGCGCTGCACTTCAGCCACCATGGGCGCGCTAAGAATCATGGGCCGGTGTGCTACTTGTTGCGGGACAGTCGGTTTTTCTCGGGTACGTGGAGTGGCGTTACTGCAATGTTTTTTTCGTTATCATCATCATCTGAAGGTGCGTACATAGACCGCGAAAGCCATAGTAGCGAAGGCGCAAAAGCAGACGTCGCCAATAAATGGTTTCTGTTTCCCGAAATGCCACTAAAAACTTCCTTAAGTGATGGCACAACGATAAATATTTTCATAACGTTTTTTTATTTCAAAGTTTGCCTATTAAGTGCGAAATATTGGTATTCGTGCTGCTCAAAACTAAGCCAATAGGAGAAAGCGCCATCGCTTATATTGGATAAATCTCACACTGGCATTCTGTTTCTCTCTCTTTTTGCAATTTATAGTCACAATATTCAATCTTAGGACATTATTTACGGTAGAGCAACGTTTATCTTTGCATTAGTTTTAGCCAAAAGTTGTAGTTCTGCACTCGGTAGCTCCCCGGCCCATGATGCTTTGAGCGCCCATGGTGGCTGAACTGGCCATCTGGAAACTCCATGTAAACGCCCATAGACGGCAGCATAGCTTTCCCTCTAGGTAAGAGTAAGAAACTCTATGGTGCGGACCCTTTCATTTGGCGCTTCCTCGAACCACACAGCCTACTGAAGCAGACGCAGTAAAACCAGGAATCAGCGAAGTCGCAAAAAATTATTTCCCCTCATCGCACTTTAGTTGTCCAAAGTGCCACAAAAATTTTTGATAAGAAACCTGCTCCTAGTTCTTGTTTCTCCGGTAAACCTCGATAACACAATACATTCCCGCCATTCAGGAAAGTATATGCGTCATTTGGCCTCCGCCCTTCACTGAGCCCTGAGATATCCCATTGCATACCGTCAAGTTCCTCTAACAGCACAGCTAAACTCGCTTCACTAGCGAGGGTTCTAGTATTAAAGAGTGCCAGGGTCAGTTTTTTATTGGCGACCTGTCCTGAGAGGCAGAAATTCTTAGCACCCCCGCTGCGTCACAGGTCTGACTGTCGTCGTCGTCAGTTGCCCCGCGTGCCGCTAGTGAGGGCCGGGGTTTTGTAGGACTAATCATGGGAGGTTGTGGCCAGTGACTGCACCAGGTCGCCAACTGCTGTTCGAGTGAGGGAGTGCGTTGTCGGATATGTTCACCGCATCAGATTGCCACCCAACCTGTTTTATGCAAATCCATCAACACATGTTTTTTTTTTTCTTTTTTTTTTAGATCCGGTGAAGCATTACGCGGCACCAGGATTCGAAGCACGGTCTTCCTGCATGCGAGGCAGATGCTCTGCCTCTACGCCACCGCTGCCTGTATCATACCGGTATTTCACCTATGGGGCAGAAACGTGGAGGCTGAAGAAAAACGTTCCACTTAAACTGAAGACCACGCAGAGACCTAAGGAACAGAAAATGATAAGTGAAAAGAGGGAGGATTTGCAGAGTGGGTGAGGAAAAAGCTCGAGTTTGGTACAGTCTAGTTAAAATCAGGAAGAAATGTGCATAGGCCGGCATGTAATGAGAACGGAAGTTAACCAACGGCCCCTAAGATTAATTAATAATTGGTTTACCGGAGAGGAAAGGGATGCTTTATCTATCACTTCTTCTATGGACATCTAAACGATGCCAAATGGGAGGGGATGAAGATTGGAGAAAGAATGAAACAGGGGTTGTAGTGAAAGACAACGGAGTAATTTCGACCACCTGTGGATCTTTAACGGGCACTGACGTCGCACAATACCGTGATGCCTTTCCGTTTCGCCTCAATCGAAACTTAGCCGCCGGTGGTCGGGCGAACCCTTGTGCCCCGTCACATGCAGTATAGTCAGGCACATTAGCCACTGGACCATAATAAAACAGGATGTTAAGGGAGGTCATACCAGCATGGGGCGGCAAGAATTTAGGTGGACGGATGAAACTTGGGGGTTTTGCGGGAACAAAATAGACGCAGCTGACAGAAGACTAGTTTAATCGGGAGGATATTGGAGAGGCATCTTGTCGGCAGTAATTGTAGTGAGGCTGATTAAAATGTTGACTGTAATTTTACGTAACTAATGTATATACAACAACGATCGACGAACCGCAGTTCTGGTACATTATCACCGCTGAGCTTGCGCGCCAGGTGAGAAACATCCCGTGATATTATGAACGCTGCGTGTAGATATTAATGCGGGAATGCAATTAACTGCAGCATTTTCAGTCCCGCTGTCCATCACGGTTCCGCGTAAAAAGGCAGATCGATCTCGTAATGTCTTCCGGTTACTGTCAGATGTTTTTTAGAAAGCCCGTTTGTTATTGTAGGAAAAGTTGCTTCAAAATAATTGCAGGTGAATACGTAGCAACTGCGAATAGTCTTTTTGATTAACTACAACCAATAATAAAATACGAATGTACAAGATTGTTAATATTGGAAACATTCTAGCCCAGTGCCAAGGATGGGCTTTTGGGGACGCAGCTAACGCGCACCGCAGTTTTCGTTGCATCGCGTATTGCCACCAGATGGCGCAACTTGTCCACTAAGTTTATTAAAGACTTATAAAAAGAAAGGAGATAGGATGTACATAAAACCCTACAGGCTGATTACCATAACATCAGTTATATACTGGTTGGCCATGCAGGCGGTAAAATTAAAGGTCCAAGCATAGGTAGAAAGTAAGATGATACTCGCCGAACAGTACAGAACGGCATTAGAGAAGGTAGGCGCTTAGATGATAGTCTGTTCGTGCTTACCTAATGCATCAAAATTCCTAGAGTGGAAAATAGACTTTTGTAGTTGGCCTTCCTGGACATACACGGGGCGTACTACAGCGCAAACATAAGAACTGCTGTGAAACATATTAAAAGAAGAAGGTATCGGTCATGAGATAACAGATTTCCTGAAGGAAATATACAGGCATAACAAAGAATAATTACGTGGGAAGGAATAAGAAGTACGGAAGATGTCAAAGTAGGCAAAATTATTAAGACACGGTTGTACTCTATCACCGCTGCTGTTCATGCTTTATATGATAAATATGGCACGGAGGATACAAGAAAGTAACCTAGCTTTCAACCTGTCATACAGATAGGCAGAAAGGCGGTAGAGTAGCGCCTCCCCATTTTAATGTATGCAGACTATATTGGCCTGTTAGCAGGTAGTCAGGAAGAATTGAAAACTCTAGTTAAATATTGCGGAGACAAATGGGACGCTCTAGGCTTCAGGTTTTGCGCAGTTAAGTCGGGTCTGATGATTTTCTACGGCTCAACTGATCAGGGTCTTAAAATACAAGGTCATGAAATACTCAGAGTGGCAGAATATAAATATCTCAGGGTATGGGTAAATGAACGATTGGCATGCATTGAAAAGCATGAGCAATCACTTAGGGCAAAAGGGCGAAGATATGTCAGGATAATGAAGCATAGGGCATTGTGGAGATAAAACAGGTATCAGGTGTTGAGGCGTCTTTGGAAATGAATTATGGTGGCAGGGCTTACTTTTGGAAATGCGGTTTTGTGCCTAAAAGCAGAGCTACAGTCGACATTGGACATAAATCAGAGAGCCGTTGGAGGGTTACCACTGGTTGCCCATGGCAAAACCACAAATGAGGCGGTACAGTGAGATATGGGCTTGGCATCTTTCGAAGTGCGGGAAGCTCGGAGTAAACTATTATATCAGGAACGCCTGAGTAAATTGGACAGTAACAGGTGGGCAGCTAAGGTATTTAAATACCTATATCTAAAAAGCGTTGACTCACAATGGAGGAAAAGAACTAGGAAAGTGAGCAGTAAGTATGCTGGTCAGATGGATGAAGAAATAAAGAGCATTAAGCAAGATATAAAAAAGACAGAAAGCAAAAATAGATAAATTTTATGGAAAGGAAACAGAGTGTAGAACTATAACGAAAGTGGAAAAGGCAGATCAGGAAGGAAGCTTTCTTTCATAACTGAAGAGGCAGTGCCCTACGTTTTGAAGCTAGATCAGGGTGCCTTAGAACACGCAGCTCATGAAGATGACACATGTGGCGTATGTGGTAAATCCACAGAAACAATTAGCTGTCTTATACTCGAATGTAATGGTACCCATCCGGAACTCGATGTAGGCACAGTCACTGTTCCTGAAGCTCTGGGGTTTAGAGATACCAATGGCCGGGTGAATAAACCTGCGGTGGAAGCTAGAAAAAAATGATTGGAAGATTGGTGGCTTAAAAGCAGAAAAGTGACATAATGCTAGTTATACAGAAACGAAAATTCAATTAATAAAACGATCGTATAGTTAACCAATCTAAAACAGTAATTACGCAATAGGGAAAAAACGAGCATGAGAGCAGCTGGTACCACCCCGTTTCAAAGGGAACGCTCCTATATTCCATCCATCCATCATCCATCCCATCGCCGTATACTGTGTATGAACGATCATTGTTCTTAATGCACAGGCTCCACCAAGATTCTTCCAGGTTACCACCGAAGACGGTAGAGTATTGCGACGCAACCGAAAACACCTCATGGCGACGGCTGAGCCTTTCAGCATGTTGCACAGCTGTGGCGACATGCCAGTTGACAGCCAAGAGAACGTCACTCCTCTGCCAGATCCAACCAGGCGATTACACTGCGCCCATCACTGCACCCTCCTCACCGACACCAGCACCAATAAGATCCCAGCGTGACAGAAGGCAGTCACAGCGGTTGGGATATGGTTACAACTTTATGCAGGTTCCGTGAGGAAACTTTGAACCTCCAGAACTGTGCAAAGAAACTTTGGATAGTTGGTCAGTACTGTCGAGTGTGATTGTTTTCCGTCACAATTTCAAAGTGGTTTAGATTGTTTTTCTGTCCAAGCAAAGGAATATGTATCATATGTAGATAAGCGGAATACGATGCGAGCCTGCGTGCTGCATCATCAGCGCATGCTCGCCACTTGTGTGGGCTTTCCCGTAGCATATGTAAAACAAGCCTTAATAAACGCTGAGGCGGGTTCGTTTGCTCGGAACTGGTCCCGGCGGTTACTTTGTCGACACAACGAACGATACACATTTTGCCTTTCTCACTCGTAAACTGCCACCTGTTTTGATAAGACACTATAAGCTCACAGAATGTCGCTGTCATAGGCGGAATCTTCCACGAGTGCTGCTGCCGATCGCCCAGAGAGATTTTGACGAGAACACGACAGCGTTACGAAGCGACAGGCGAGAACGCTAACTCCGAAGATCGGAAGCTGGCCTCATCATCTGAGGCGACTATAACATCGACGGTAAGAAGTCGCAGTGGTTGTCAGAGTCTTCACCCGCGAACTACTTGGTGCCATAACTGTTAATAACCGACTTGAGTATCTTGTATTGATTACATCTTTGCACAAGCCGATGTAATCACCACGATCTATGTGTGTAATTTCAGTTACCACATGCCACTCGCCGTTCCGCGCGATAGTACCAGCAGCACACACGTGCCTAAAACTAAGTTTCCTCGCACTCTGTACTTTGGTTCTGGCAACTAAACATGGGCTAGTAGGCATGCATTCCTCCAGTGGAATAAGCTAAGCATAGCAGAATTCGACGGCGAAGGTTTTTTTTTGCAAGCTTATTATTTCACAGTAATTGTCATTGCTTATTTGTCTGCAGTAACCCTGCTCTCGAGTGCTGCAAATATTTTCCTGTGCAGCCACAAATTAGTTTAAAATATTGCCAAACCAGGTACCAAAATTTCCGCACAGTAATTCGGTATTAGCAATTAGCACTATCACTAGCAAGCATCAAGCAGAACTGTAGGCACACGTGACTCTTCAAATTTCATAATTCATATACGACATCTATCTCAGTGCAGCCTTTCCAAAACGGATCTTGACAAAGTGGCCGAAGCTATTGGCTGCATTACAAAAGAAGAAGCTACGAGTATTGTGTCTGGATGAAATGCCACCAATTTGATAAGTACAGTGGTCCAATATGTCTTCATTATTTCATTCTCAACGTAAAAGAGAAGGCCTGCTCACGAAATGTGCATTGAATCAGCTTTTATGGGAAGCATCGGCATATTTCATGACATCATTTAAAGATGACTTGATCTTTCTGCTTCCAGAGGGGCTGGTACTCGTTTATTCTGCGCAAATTAAGGGCCCGCTCTTGTAAGTGCGTCATTAGGTACTTAATGCGCAGCCACATCGCAAGTTCGCTATCGTTGCGCTGAAACTTCTCGCAAAACTTGACGGCATCCCCGGAAGTGATGCGTTGCACACGGACTCTTTGTAAACGCCGACGCTCAATCAGCGCCTCTAATGCACCACCCCTCGCGGTCTCCTAACGGCCGCGCTCACTGCCTGCAGCTTGGCGCGCGTTAAGCAGCGACGCCGGCATGAGTGATGGGCCGAGCACGCGAGGGAGCTACTTAGCCTGGCGGCGATTCAAGATGCGGCCGCCGCCATGCCTTGCCCCAGTTTCTGCTGACCAATATGCTGCCCTAAAAAGACAAAAACAATGTCATAAACCAGCAGAAGGGAATAAAGAATGTGTTCTCCCACTGCTCTGTTGTAGCTTAATGTGTCTTTTAGCGTTTTACGTAGCGGACCTGAAAATATACTTAATTTCCTGACCAAGTGGTGCAAACTCATTTGATGACTTTATGCCACAAGAGACACAAATAGCTTTAATTTGCATAAAAATTCTAGACGTTTTTAAACAAGATTGTTGTAAATAATACGCTTATTACCGGAACAGCAGCGTCGCGAGTCTAAAATATATGCCCTGGAAATATGCGATACCTAGTTTGCGAATTTTATAAATGTTTAAGAATCAGTGTTCGAGGAAAATTACGACGTTCACTTTCTCCGAACCCCTAGTGCACCGTATATCCCTAATCATTTGGATTATTCTCACCGATGAAACGCGGAGATGAATGCAGAAAATTAGTATTTTTATGGGGAACCGCCGAAACTTTCCGCGATAATACATAAAAAGAAAGACAAAATATGAAGTTTTAGGGTAGAACAAAATTTTTGGAGCCGCCTTTAAACATCACAGCGCGATCATATTTCTGAGTGTTTAAGTGAAATCGATCTGACGGACACCATCGCCAAACAATCTCGTAAAGTGATTATTGAATGGGCTTTGATCAGCTATGGGAGCTCGCATAAGCTCGTGTCCCTCCGCACATTACTGATGACTAACGTGAATAAGTGTACGCTTGTCTAATTTCTTAGCCATAACGCGGTGAAATCGGCCAGGCTTTCTCTCACCGCCCAGTGACAAGCCGCAAGGCGAACTGAGCGCATGCAAATTGCAGCGCCGTGTGCGCTGCAATTTCAAAGCTTTTATTCTCACATATCTCAAATTTTGCTTATGATTCACATAGCAGTCTATTTGTGATTTCGCCAAAATTCGAGTTTTAAGAATTGCCATGACGCCCACCAGAAGTAAGGGTAGCTGCGCATTAGGTTTAACATTTCAGCATCGCTTTTCAGTGCACAACCACCTGGCAACAATAAAAAAGTAAAATAGAACTATGTTTAAACACATAGATATTTCAGTAGCAACAGATAATTTAAAAAGTAATTTGAAAGTTACATATGTTGATGAGAATAGGAGGTTTGCGTGTCGTGGTGTGCGTAGGTGTCGCGTACAAGATCCCCCTGACATGTGGGAAGGCCTGCGTGGGGCAAACAGGCCGATGCATCAATGAAAGGCTAAGGGAACACAGAAATTCGTATTCGGCATTGTCTGCTCCAGGAAACCTGACGACCCATTGCTCCTGTTGTAAAACGGATGACGATCAGCAGGACTTGAGGGGCACCCATTGTGTACCAAGGTTCACCAAAACCAAGGTGCTGGCAGGCGCAAAAGATAGTTTTAAAGGACAGATTATTGAAGCATTCAAGATGATTTCGGGGGAAGAAGGGGAATGCGTGAGTGTTCCGTCGGTGGCGCTCAACAGCAAGGAGGTGATACCTCTCCGTTTCGACAATGTGACAAGACGTTTGGACATTGTGACAAGAAGTTAGACCTAATTTATCATTATTTAGTTTCTTCGTATTTTTTCTGATTCTTTTGTTTACTTCTTCTTCATATTGTAACCCCACGTTTTTGTTGAAGCTTTCTTCTTCTTCGTACCACAAAAACAGGCAGTTGGTAGCGAGCGCATCATCTGTGTTAACGTCTTGGTTTAATTCTCTTGTATGTGTATTGTTTTTGTGTATAACCATGCAGCACCGGAGGTCGTCGGAATCGTATAGCCAACTAGCCCGCTTCCAAGTACTACTATGTTATGGTGCACTGCATCAACCCTTGCACGGACACAATGTATCGTAACTCCGTAAATGTTCCAAGCTGCTGAGCCAAATATGAAGCGAAAGCATTAGCTGCGGGTTACCCAGCGTTCTTCTTCTGTTTAAATAAGGGCACAGATACGGACATGGCACGAGGCGACGAGCGGTGAGACCTGGCGTACTACTGCGCTCGCAATAAAATGTTCCGACTATTTTCCACACCGACGCAAGTATTCATGGCATTGGTATTGCTCTTCGGCAACGCCAAGAAAGCTCTACGGAAAACGCTGTTGCCTATATGCAAGCATACTCTGACTCATGCGGCACAAAACTGCACTATTACAGAGCAAGAATGTCTCGCCGTCGTCTGGACCGTTGAGAAGTTTCGTCCATAACTTACGTTCGTCACTTCACGGTCGTCCCTGGCCACCGCGCCCTGCGTTGGTTAGCCTCATTGAAAAACTTGTCCGGTCGTCTTGGGCGTTGGATTCTCTGTGTTCGAGAGTACAACTTCACAATTACTTGCAAATCGGGCAAGCAGCACAAAGATTCCGACTCTCTCTCGTTGTCCTATTTCTTCGGCGTCGACAAATATATCTTCGCCTTCCTCATCTGCGCCTTCAGAGCCGCACCGTTCAGAGCCAACAGTAATGCAGCCTTTGACCGCCGCCTCCATTGCTCCAGCGTCAGAAGTAGGCTGTGATCTGCCCCACCACCAACGAGCTGGCCCACACTGTGGAAAGCTGATTGATCGTCTGCGTTGCGTTACCAGACCTCCAAAAGCCCGTTTCCGTCGCCAGGATGGTCGTAGTTGTAAGTTAGCGCCCGTCCCGCTGTGTCCTTGTCTGTTATGTGGCGAATTATTCGGCGCAAGCTCAACAATTTCAAGTAACGCTATTTCGGCACAACTACAGCCCGCTGGGCCACGCCTGGGTGCCCGTAATTCTCCGCTCTCTGCGCCATCAAATTCTGCAAGCCTCTCACGATGATCCCACCGCTGTCCATCTTGGCTGCCAGAAAACCTACATCAAGATTCGTTTCTTCTGGCCTGACTTCTCAACCACTGTATACGTCGCGTCCTTCATCCCTTGCCAACAACGCCAGCGGTCTGCGTCACCTCCGGTCGGTCTTCTTCAGCCTTTCCCGTGTCCTTTCACGCCATTCCAGGCGATCGGCATTGACTTGTATGGACCCCTGCCCTGCTGGGTCGTTGCTGCGGTCGACCACCTCAACCGATACATTCAAACCGCAGCTCTTCCAGCTCTGCTTCTCAAATCGCCAACATTTTTCTCCCCACCATACTTCTTCACCACGGCGCTCCGCGTCTCCTCCTCTGTGATCGTGGAAAGTTATTTCTCCCCTCCGTACTCGCAGCAGTACTTCATGCTTTAGGCACGGTGCACAAAACTACGTCCGCTTACAACCCACAGACGAATGTCCTCACAAAATGATTTCATTGAACCTTTCTGACATGCTGTCCACATACTTTCACCTGCATCTCAACAACTCGGACTCTTTACTCACCTCTGTCACCTTTGCCTACAACACTGCCGTTCAATGAACCAGCACATGTTCTCCGTTTTTATTGCGAAAGCTATACTATGACAGCCAAAGCGAGACCTCGGGTGGCCGCAGCTACGCCGTTAAGAAGCGTAGCTACGGTCTCCTCATAAGACATCAGCCTGCCATGAAATTTGAATTCATGTTACCCCTATGCCAAGGGCAGGAGCTGCCAAGTCGGGTCGCTCCTTTTATATGGGAGGGTGATATCAGAATCTCCAGAACCGTTTGCATTCTCGTTTCCCCTACGACACGCAGGCACGTTCATACGGCTTCGCTTAAGCGTGACTTTATATTTGGGCTGGTAGCCGCTATCGCGTCATACCCTTAAAGGTTGAGCTTAAGTGTCCCAAATAATGTAGCACCTTACACTGATAGACCATGATAGGGGAATAATGTAGCAGGCAAAAGAAGTTTCTGCCGTTGCTTTCGCAATTCAACCAGGGTTAAACAGAGCTAAAGCACAATAATTGTTTTCTTCTCTCTTTTTCTTTTTTTCTCTCCTAAATGATGAAAACTCCTGACGATAAGACTGCACTAACCGGGAATAAATTTTGACTTCGCGTTGAACAGGTCGTGGTCTCTTAATGCACTGCTATATGGGAGAGGAATACCAAAGTAGTTTCAAGAATTTGTAACCAGGTTCATTTTGTTTATACACATGTTTTTTATTGCTACATCATTCCATTCCCGCAATTGGCTGGAACATTCAGCGTGAAGGCAACTCTCAAAGTGCAAACAGATCTGCAATATACAGAAAATCACTACAAGGTTTTATTCATTTCAAAGCTTCATTCATGTCAAAGGTCTTAGCTGTCATTTGGCCTTCTATCACTGATTAGATGTTTTAGTATTTGTGCGCCCATACGTGATACAAGCCAGGCGGCTCAGCCATTTGGATATAGCATACGCACTGCAGTGACGCTAGCACTTTTTATGTGAAAGCTGTTGACCTCAATCATCGAGCAGCGCGTAAAATAACTGTCGAAAGGATGATATGCGAGGTGACCAAGGGGCATGAATTTAAGTTAGAAAACAATGCCAGGTCCCCGAAGGCCTTTCTTTTGTAGTTTGGTTTATGGCGTTTAAAACTGGAACTGTGAGGGGAGTGGGAAAAGGGTGATGAGGTCATGGAACCTAATTGTGGGGGCGAGGGACATGGACATTATTAGCAAGCACAATTGCTCAAACATCAGTTGACGGGTGAAGGGGTGGTAAAGTTACAGAACTTGAGAGTGGGGGGAGGGCTTTAGATTCAAATGCATAAACAATACCTGCTCTCGCGACGGCTACTGTTTTGTTTTATCTATTAGAAGTGTACTGCCTAAAGTTTATATTTGGTCGGACAGGAGGGTGGAGTTGAGGACGAGAACGACTGCGTATAAAGTTACATAACCAATGTATTTGTGTGGGGAAGATGGCTGCATTTCGGCGGTTTCATAAATTACGACTGAAACATATGCATCGAAATTCACGTGGTGGTAATGTCTTGGCTCGCAGAACATTAAGGAGTATGCGAATCTATAACCAATTTGATGATCTAAAATCTAAATCATAGACCGGTTTATCTGGGTGATGTCTTGTGTTCAGTGAATAATTCTTTAAATGACAATGCTTTTAGTTTGTTACCCCGCAAGTGAAAAACACAGAAACGCTGAACTAACGTGATTATTCCCTGCAGTTACGTATTGCGTGTATTGCCCAACATTATATTTAGTTGTTTTCATTTGATAATTTGTTATATGGTACCTTGTTGCTCTTCGAGGTTGCTTTTATGCAAAAAATGTGTCGCCACTTTACAATGTTGCATATTTCACAAAGAGAAAGCTTTATTCTATATTTCACAGGCTGTTTCTGTACTGTACTTCACGTGAAGTCCGCTGTGTTGGTATTTCCCTGTTTCCTTAAAATGGGCGAGAATGGCGAGGACAGCAGTAACATTTTCCGATCACATAGATCAAAAATTTGTAAAACTTCAACATCGTTGAACCAAGCCAAAACTGTAAACCATCCGTCCGCGCCCCATTCACTGCTGCCGCTTCGATTTGGTTCAATTCTGCGCTAATTGATTGGCGCGATTTGTTGTTCAATGGCCTCCGCAGCCTGCCAGAAAGATCTGGACTCTGTGACATGACTGAAGTATCGGTCTTTAGCAAGAGTGGCTTCCTATACGCCACGCTGCCCCTTATTTTCACGCTGTCTTAGGGATTCGTCAAACACTACGCTCGTGGTCTCGCCGCACTCGCTTAGACGGTGTATATTATGGCGTACTTACCTACATAAATTAAGCAATAGCACAGATGAAACTTTATGAAGGCTACGATGTTCATTTCACAGCGCGAGTGTCTGTTGCAGTTTTACACAAGGCGTGATAGGATGCTTCGATAGCCTATCCAGCAGCGACGCAACTGTCTATAACATGCTATATCGAAGCAGCCTGTCACGCCTTGTGTAAAACTGGACGGCGCCCTCGTGCTGTGCAGTGAACCTCGCCAGGGCTTCCTCTCTTCCCTGTTGTTTTGTCCGTATTTAGATTCCTTCTGCTGAATCATCATCACTCATGAGTAGATACGAGGATTCAAAACGCAGAAGTGAAACTGCAGATGATGCCAGCAGCATCGCACAAGTTGCAAAACCAAGCAAAATATTTATGCGCCGTAATAGGAAGCTCCGTTAATTTGGGTAAAATGTTTGGCATTTTAGCATGCAGATTAGACCCCTTGCATTTTCGCCAATATTCGCTTCGTCACTACCGTTACTTTGGAACTCCGCTTGAATTCTATCGGGACAGTGAACAGTATTCGATGTTGTCTAGAGCGCCTGTGTGTAACCTATTTTTAACCAGGACAATTTGATACGCACTTGATATCATGCACTGCTCCAGAGCGAATGTCCAAAAACTGCGCCACCTCATTCCTGTTGCTTTGGTTTCGGGCTCCTTTGTGAGAGGACGAGCAGGACAAACTTTTTCGTCGAGTGAGCGTTGGAGAATCCTTTTAGCGTTATGTTCCTCACAGGCGCCAAGGATACTATTCTTGGCACCTTACGCCAGGTGCGTTTGAGATGAGCAACGCCCAACCTCGTTATGTCGCCGTACTTCGTACCTGGAGGCATATATGCGTTTTGAGACGAGGTGTGCTAGCTTGATTATTTTTGATTGTCCATCTTTCGTTAGAGTCTCTGAGTGGCGCAAGTATGAAATGCTGTATAGTCATATATGTGATGTTCTGCTTCCCGAGCCAATGTATAGATCCATGTTTTCCACTAAAAAAGGCAAAAAAATTACAACGGTTCATTGCTGCTGAACCAAATATTGAGCGAAAGCATTAGCTGCGGATGACCGAGCTTTCCTCTTCTCTTCTTCTTCTTCCTCAGCCCACATATAAAGCCCCGTTTTAACCAAGCCGTATAGACGTGCCTTAGTGGCCCATAGGGGTAACGTGAATGCCAGAGTCCTAGCAGGCTGATTCTGACATAACCATCCCGTGTGAAACGAGAGACAAAGTTGGCAGCTCCTGCCGCCCGCTTGAGTTGGTAGCCCAGCTCTCACCCTAGTGTCACGTGGGGTGGGACGTCACAGCGTCAGGTGGGTAAGACGCAGCTACCGGCCGCGCTACGCTGAAGGCTCGAAACCAAGAGTAGTATTGCTTTCGCCACAAAAATACACTTAAAAAATTACAAGGGATCAGCGCTGCTGAACCAAATATTCAGCGAAAGCATTAGCTGCGGGTGACCGAGCGTTCTTCTTCTCTTCTTCTTCCTCAGCCCACATATAAAGCCCCGTTTTAACCAAGCCGCATAGACGTGCCTTAGTGGCCTATAGGGGTAACGTGAATGCCAGAGTCCTAGCAGGCTGATTCTGACATAACCGTCCCGTGTGAAACGAGAGACCAAAGTTGGCAGCTCCTGACGACCGCTTGAGTTGGTAGCCCAGCTTTCACCCTGGTGTCACGTGGGGTGGGACGTCACAGCGTCAGGTGGATAAGACGTAGCTACCGGCCACGCTACGCTGAAGGCTCGAAACCAAGAGTAGTATCGCTTTCGCCACAAAAATACGCTTAAAAAATTACAAGGGATCAGCGCTGCTGAACCAAATATTGAGCGAAAGCATTAGCTGCGGGTGACCGAGCGTTCTTCTCTTTTTCTTCTTCCTGGGCCCATATATAAAGCCCCGCTTTAACCACGCCGTATGAACGTGCCTTAGTGGCCTATAGAGGTAACGTGAATGCCAGGGTCCTAGTAGGCTGATTCTGACATAACCATCCCATGTGAAACGAGAGACCCAAGTTGGCAGCTCCTGCCAGCCACATATAAAGCCCCGCTTTAACCAAGCAGTACGAACGTGCCTTAGTGGCCTATAGGGTTAACGTGAATGCCAGGGTCCTAGCAGGCTGATTCTGATATAACCCTCTGATGTGAAACGAGAGATCCAAGATGGCCGCCTCTGCCAACTGAGCCGCGGCTCCGACCGCGCCACGCCGACCGCTTGAGTTGGTAGCCCAGCTCTCACCCTAGTGTCACGTGGGGTGTGACGTCACAGCGTCAGGTGGATAAGACGCAGCTACCGGCCGCGCTACGCTGAAGGCTCGAAACCAAGTGTAGTATTGCTTTCGCCACAAAAATACGCTTAAAAAATTACAAGGGATCAGCGCTGCTGAACCAAATATTGAGCGAAAGCATTAGCTGCGGGTGACCGAGCGTTCTTCTTCTCTTTTTCTTCTTCCTGGGCCCATATATAAAGTCCCGCTTTAACCACGCCGTATGAACGTGCCTTAGTGGCCTATAGGGGTAACGTGAATGCCAGGGTAATAGCAGGCTGATTCTGACATAACCGTCCCATGTGAAACGAGAGACCAAAGTTGGCAGCTCCTGCCGACCGCTTGAGTTGGTAGCCCAGCTCTCACCATAGTGTCACGTGGGGTGTGACGTCACAGCGTCAGGTGGGTAAGACGCAGCTACCGGCCGCGCTACGCTGAAGGCTCGAAACCAAGAGTAGTATTGCTTTCGCCACAAAAATACGCTTAAAAATTACAAGGGATCAGCGGTGCTGAACCAAATATTGAGCGAAAGCATTAGCTGCTGGTGACCGAGAGTTCTTCTTCTCTTCTTCTTCTTCCTCAGCCCACATATAAAGCCCCGTTTTAACCAAGCCGTATAGACGTGCCTTAGTGGCCTATAGGGGTAACGTGAATGCCAGAGTCCTAGCAGGCTGATTCTGACATAATCGTCCCATGTGAAACGAGAGATCAAAGTTGGCAGCTCCTGACGAACGCTTGAGTTGGTAGCCCAGCTCTCACCCTAGTGTCACGTGGGGTGGGACGTCACAGCGTCAGGTGGGTAAGACGTAGCTACCGGCCACGCTACGCTGAAGGCTCGAAACCAAGAGTAGTATCGCTTTCGCCACAAAAATACGCTTAAAAATTACAAGGGATCAGCGCTGCTGAACCAAATATTGAGCGAAATCATTAGCTGCGGGTGACCGAGCGTTCTTCTCTTTTTCTTCTTCCTGGACCCATATATAAAGCCCCGCTTTAACCACGCCGTATGAACGTGCCTTAGTGGCCTATAGGGGTAACGTGAATGCCAGGGTCCTAGCAGGCTGATTCTGACATAACCGTCTGATGTGAAACGAGAGACTCAAGTTGGCCGCTCCTGCCAACTGAGCCGCGGCT